>ML850224.1:0-32145 GCA_009831015.1 Picea engelmannii
CTCTCTTCATTTTACCCTCTAAATTTAAGAAGACTAAAACTATTACTTAAGTGGGTTTTAGTTTTTATCTTTATTTTTATTTTTAAAGGCTCTTTTCTTAAGGCTAAACAAAATTTTACCCTAGAGAAGTTTTAGACTTAGGTTTAGATTCTAAACTGGGCAACAATTATTTAGGGAAGTCATTTTAAGAATTTCTTAAGGTGTTAAATGTCTTAGGGCCATCTAGGTTTGTTCTTTCCTCAACATCAATGTGACGTGCCCTTCAGGGCGCACCATGTGCTCCAAGGGTGCCACTCGCCTTTGTTGTTTCTTTTACGTGACGTGCCCTTCAGGATGCACCACATGCTCTAAGGGTGCCACTCGCTAATTTGTGTTTCTTTCATGCGACGTGCCCTTTAGGATGCACCACGTGCTCCAAGGGTTCCACTCACCAACTTGACTGATTGGTAGACATCTATAACCCCTCGAGTCAAAACTCCGCTAGGTGAACTTGTGGGAGACTAAGGGCTCTAAGGAATAAGGCCCCTGCCTTATTGCACGCCCCTTAGAATCATCGTGAGCGACTTTCGTAGTCTGCCCTCACGACATCGTGGATCCTCTCGAAGTAGGTAATCATTAACCTACAGTTCGAGCCATGATGGGAGTGCTAGTAGGCTATGGTATGGCTGTTGTCCACCCCTCTCCCTCAACCTCTCTGGAAATCGTGTGTGGCCCCTTTACTCCATATGTGAGTCTGTTCGGCAAGCTATCGTTAGCCTGCATCATCAACAATCATGTCAGAACATGTCCAAATCATATCATCAAATCAATGAAATATTACAGTAAATAAATCAACCCAAATAGCACATTCCCTGACTCAATCCGGAGTCCAAGGAGTTCCATCCATGCCTCTGCATCCTCAAGGTCCAAAAACATGCACACTCAATAAAACTAAGCCAATAACACCTGTCTATGTCAACGCAGTAAAACAACATGTCATCTATCATAATGCATCATAGTCAAGGACAAGAGTTTTAATATCATAATAGTCCAGATCACTTGCGAGCAAGTGTCCTCAAAGAATAAGTTTTCTCAGTGCGCCAGAGCGGGATGTTACATACACCACCTCCTCTTGGTCTAAACTTCGTCCTGAAGCTTCATAGCATAAATGTCGAACAAATGTATCACAGTATCATAAGTCTATCTATCAAACAAAAATGGAAACTGTTGACGCATATCATATGCATCTTCCCAGGTCGCTGAGTGCGGACTATAACTGTCCCACTAGGCCTTGACCTGATCTACCGTTTCGACATTGTAATTGTCGAACGCGGTGATCTAATATGCAGACCGACTCAGCCGTGAGCACTCCCTCGTCCTATACCTGCAAGGAACTCATGTCAATCACATGTGTAGGATCACTAATATAATGTCTCAAAACAGATACATGAAAAACATCGTGCATACACCTCAAAGAATCAGGCAAGGCTAGTCGATAGGCCACCGACCCCTTTCTCTCCACAATCTCGAAAGGTCCCACGAACCTAGGAGAGTGTTTATCTCCCTTTCCAAACTTGATCAAACTCTTATGTGGCTTAACCAGAAAGAAGACTCGATCGTCGACCTCATAACTACGGTCGACTTGGTGCGCATTGGCATAACTCTTCTGTCGAACTTGCGCTTCTTTAATCCTTTGTCTTATGGTTTTCATTTGCTCTTCCATGTCTTGGATCACTTCTGGTCCTACCAGGACCCTATCCTCAAGCCAATCCCAACTCAAGGGCGTCCGACATGGTCACCCGTAAAGGAACTCGAAAGGTGCCATCTTAATGGTGCTCTGGCAACTGTTGTTGTAAGCGAACTCTACTAGAGGCAATAATTCCTCCCAATGCTTTTGTTGGTCCATCACGTACATGCGCAACATGTATTCCAAGGTTTGGTTTGTTCGTTTTGTCTATCCATCAGTCTCTGGGTGATATGCAGTACTAAAGTTAAGTTGAGTTCCCAAGGCCTCTTGGAAACTTGTCCAAAATTGTCCAGTAAACACCAATCCTCGATTGGATATAATCCTCTTAGGCACGCCATGCAGCCTCACAATCTCACTGATAAAAACTCGAGCTATGTCAGGTGCCTGATACGTCATACGCACAGGAATAAAGTGATCACTCTTCGTCAAAGTGTCTACTACTACAAAAATCGAGTCGTGTCTCCTTGCCGTCAGTGGCAATCCAACAATAAAATACATCGAAACAACTTCCCATTTCGATTCTGGAATGGCATGTGGTTGAAGTAATCATGTCGGGTGTTTATGTTCAACCTTTACCTGCTGACACTCTAGACATCTAGCCACAAAATTGACTATGTCAGCCTTCATTCCCTTCTAAAAGAATAAGGGTTTAAGGTCTTCCCTCATCTTCGTGACTCCTGGGTGAGCCATGTAAACTGCTTTATGAGCCTCGCTCAGGATCAACATCCTCAACTCGTCGTTTGGAGATACGTAAATCTGACTTCTAAACCTCAATAACCCATCGTTATCAAAAGAAAATCCCTCGTATCGTGGTACCATCATGGTGTTTTGTCTGATAAAACCCTCGACCTCTTTGTACCAATCATCATCACGCTGTAAAGTGAGAATCTTCTCACGTAGATTCGTCTGAAGAGGCAACACCGAAAAGATGCATGTTCTCCAACTCAAAGCATCCGCCACTCAGTTCACTGTTCCCTTTATGTAAGTGATCTCAAAGTCATATTCGCTAAGCAATTCCGACCAATGTCGTTGTCGCGCATTCAAGTTTCTTTGCGTGAAAATGTGTTGTAGCCCACAATGATCAGTCTTTAATTCAAATTTTCTTCCAACAAGGTAGTGTCTCCAAACCTTCAAGCCATATACGATGGCTAATAACTCCAAATCGTGCATCGCGTAGTTCTCTTCATGCCTTCTCAATTTCCTCGAAATGTAAGCCATCACTCGTCTATCTTGCATCAAGACTCCACCTAAACCTTCCTTGGATGCGTCTAGGCATACCAAGAAGTCCGTGTCCATGTCAGGGACCTTTAGTACCGGTGTTGTTGTCAACAACTCTTTAAGCCTCTGAAATGCTTCCGCACATTTCTTGGTCCAAACAAACTTCTTGTTTTTCTTCTGCAATTCCGTGATCGGATTTTCTATCTTCGAAAATCCCTCGACAAGCCATCGATAGTATCCTGCTAAACCCATAAAGCTACGCACCTCCATGAAATTCGTCAGCACAAGCCATTCCATAATAGCCTCGACCTTGGCTGGATCCACGGTGATACCTTTTCTAGAGATGACATGCCCTAAGTAGTGAATCCTTGATTGATAAAAATAGAATTTGGATAACTTCCCATACAATTTGTGCTCTCGCAAGCACTGTAGTACCAAGTGCCAGTGCTCATCATGCTCCTCCAGCGTACGAGAGTAAATCAAAATGTCTTCAATGAACACTTGGACAAACTTGTCCAAGTACTCGCGGAACACCCCATTCATCAAACTCATAAATACTCCTGGGGAATTTGTCAGTCCAAACGATAAAACAGTGAACTAGTAATGTCCAAATATCGTCTTAAAGGCGGTCTTAGGAACGTCATCCTCCTTGATCTACAACTGGTGATACCCTGATCGCAAATCGATCTTGGAGAACACCGTCGCACCCTTCATTTGATCAAACAGATCATCAATTCTCGGAAAGGGATACTGATTCTTGATCGTAGCCTTGTTCAGTTGACGGTAGTCAATGCAAAGCCTCCACGATCCATCCTTCTCCTGAAAGAAAATAACAGGTGCACCCCACGGTGACACACTAGGACGTATCGGTCCCAAGTCTAGCAACTCCTTCAGTTGCATTTTCAACTCTTGCAACTCTGGGGTCGACATCCGATAAGGCGTTCTTTCTATTGGTTCAGTCCCTAGTTTCAAGTCTATCGTAAACTCCAATTCCCTTTCCGGTGGCATCCCAGGTAACTCCTCTAGAAATACGTCCACAAACTCCTTCACCATCGGAAGGTGTCCTAGACCTTCCACTACTCCCTTTTCATTTAGTGCAAGGATCGCATAGAGCTTGCACCCCTTGCGCATACTCTTCCGTAACTGTAAAGAAGAGACGAACCTCAGGGAGACTCCCTGGTTCTGTCCTACAATAACACATCTCTATCCTTCGTCATCGACCAAGCTCAACCATTTCGTCTTACAGTTGAGTATCGCCTCATGCGATTCCAACCAATCCATATGAATCACGACATCATAAGATCCTAAGATCGTGACGTACAATTTGACCCTTGTGACAAACTCTCCCAGGTTAAGGGCACAACCCGTAACGTTTCCTCAAACCTTCTGTTTGGCCCCCGAATCCATCTCTACGAACCTAAACTTGTCCTGTTCGAATACCTTTACCTTAATCATTTTCAGCGCTGCACCATAAATGAAACTCTCAGTAGCACCTAGGTCTATCAAAATACTAGACAGCGACAGTACCTAGGTCAGCGACAGTACCTGTCGTCTCGAGCACAGTCGACTGGTGCTCTGCCTGGCGGTTATTCACCACTGCATGAATCCGATGGGCCTTGCCCATATCTCCCACTGTAGTGAGTCCGGTTGATCCAGACGCTCTGGTCCTCTCCATAGGAAAGTCGCACTAGTAGTGTGTCTCCCCACACGTCCAAAACCCCTTCTTCGGCCCCATAAAACTGGTACCCGAAGTAGAAGATGACGGCCCACCAGCCTGGAATCCTAGTTTGTTCTGTTGAACAGGCCTAAACTGTTGCTGCTGCGGGTGACACTGTTGTTGGTGCTGTGGTCCCCGATAAGGTGTCTGCTCCTGAGGTGGCAGTCGCCGGGGTGTAGTGAAAGTGGATCCCCTCTGGAAGCCATGATATCCCGACGTATGTATCGCTGGTGTCTAGTGTTGCGGGGTTCCAGATGAACCCTGCCCTGATGGTCTTGTTGGAGTCATGGTCTGACCCCCACTGATAAGCTCCTCCTCTGCTATGAGGGCCTTCTGGACAGCATCGTGCAAGGTTTGAGGCATCAAAATCCTAACCTTTGCACGCAGGCTACCGTTAAGGCCAAACACAAACTGGTTGACCTTAAGTTTCTCTGTGTTAAGGTGCAGAGCATACTGGAGCAGCTCTATAAAATGTGCCTCGTACTCGGGCACCATATGACCTCCATGTCGTAATGCATTGAACTCATTGAGCTGACACTCAATGAATTCCTCTGAAAGATACCTCTCTCAGAACCGTTCCTCGACCAGTTCCCATGACACATCTTCAACGGCCATGCTCAGCTGCGGTAGGAGCGTCTTCCACCATAGAAGAGTGCTCCCCTTCAGTTGAAAGACCACCATGTGGACCTTCATGTTGGAGGTATAATCGCGAAGTGCGAAGCACATTGCCATATTCTCCAACCATGCCTTGGCAACGGCGCCGTCTGGGGCACCAAAGAACTCGGGAAATTTGACCTTCTCGAGTTCCCGGTGAATGCTACCTGTAACGATCGGTGCGCGCAGTGGAACCTCGGCGGGTGTCGGCGCCCTGGCCCTGTCTCTGTCCAATTGGTTGATAAATGACTTGGACATGCGCTGAAAAGACCTCATCATCCCGACCACATCTCCAACTGCTATCTTCTCTTGTCCAAGAACCTGCTCGCCTCCCTGGGGCTTAGACCCCTCAGGTGTGGATGCTACTGGAGGCGTCGTGCCTCCTCCCCTAGCACCCCAATGCCTGCCTCCACGGCATTCTCTAACCATGACTACATGCATGCACATAATCAACTCGATTAGCAACAGTATAATCAAATCATGTCAACGAAAGTCATAGCGATCCCAAGTCGCGGGTTGAACCTCGCTCTGATACCATATGTAAAGAACCCCCTCATTATGATGACAACCTCTTATAACAAGTGAATTTTTTTTTGTTTTTAAAAGTGTGTGCGCGCTTGTACAAGGGAAACAATGCATTCGACTCTATGTCGCCACCCGACGACTAACAAGACGCATCCACGATGAACACAACAAGACGACATAAAGCGCACAACAAGTAAATGCAAGCATTAAGCGACCATCAATCAACCATAAAAAGACTGACTTCCCGCCTGTCCTACCCTGCAATGGTTAGGACCTCCAAGACACATAATCAACGCTCAAGCCCAAGTTCCCATCGATTTTAACCATTTGAGGTCTCAGGGCTAGCGACTGTTCTGAGGAACATGGAGGTGTCTACATCCCGCCCGACAAGCAGACCAAGCACACAGAAGGTTTTCCAACCAAGTACAACATTAATTCAAACGAACAACAACCCTCATCTACTAACTCAGAATAATTTATCGTACTTAATTCAAGGACATTACACCAGATATGTTGATCATCAACAAATAAAATTATATAACGCTGCCATGAAATAATAAACATATTACATTTATATTCCATTAACTTTGCAAAATAACATTCACCTTACATTTTATGCATTATCCCAACAATATAACTACAATATCATTGCCATAAACTGATAACACCATTTATTTAAGTCATAATAACTTTGCAAGAATATCAATCACATTACAAGATAATGACCATTAATAAAGCTAGCTAGGAAATTAACACAGCTTCTTCCAACCTCATTGAGAGCCCTGCCATGCATGTCTAAAGCGCATAATGACCTCAAGGCATAATTTAAATTTAGTCCTAAAACCAATCAGTTGCGAAATTCCAATTACAGTGTCGTCAGAGTACCGGCTCAATCAACTGCATTAAATTGTTATTAATGTCCTAGGTATACTAATGGAAAATTGCGATCAATAATTATGTAGTTATAAACATAACAATATATCAAAAGATTAATTACCCCTTAACAACCTTACACTAAATTTCTCATCCCAAAATAACAATAGTACTAATATTTGTTGTTATTATTATAAAATTTAACACCTCGTTACTTAAACATGTTAATCATAAAGGTCTTTTCCAAAACAATCTCAACTATTATGGCCATATAAAGATATTTAAATACAGAAACGGTAACCCTCATACACCCCATTCATCTTGAATAGTTAAAGGAACTACACTAAAAGGTTCAAGTACTTCGATATACCTGTAACATGACAGACTAATACAAGTTAAATAAAAGGCATTGTTAATTAATTGAAACGAATATTTGGGACATTAAGAAATACAAAGACCCAATTATTTTTTGATGCAATGAAAAAGGGTCTCAGGTTGTACACTACACACTTGTTGTCCTGAAATTCTAAATTCAGTCGTCAAACTGAACCGTTTGAGGCGCTGTCAGAATTTTCGTTGGGGATTAAATGCGAGTAACAACCAATAGGATATCCCAATTAAAATTTTCACTGACCACAGGAATAAAATTTGCGCCGACCACCGGATTAGAATGTTGTCAACGCTAGCTCACGGGAAATTATTAAATTCTAACTTTTAGGTGGGAAGCCCCAGAATCCACTACCAACTTCACAAGCAAGCATGCATTCCAATAACTTAATAAGCCAGTTGATAGAGAGTTGTTGCAACATAAAAGGAAATATAAAAAGAGAGAGAGATTTGATGAATCGTTTGACCATTTACACCGTCCCCGCACTCGGCGACCTACCAGGTCACAATTCCTGCCCATCAACCGCAGGCAAGGTACGACGTGCCATAAGGGCAGGTAAGTTCGCGGGGAGCTCTGTAATTCTGTGGCAAGGTTGGGAAATCATAAAACAAAATTTAAACGCTAGGGACTAAATTTATGCTGCCAACAATTAAGGGTCGGTTTTAAACAACAACCCTCGTTGTTGCAGCCTCCACTCGAGAGCCACACGTACACAGCAAGGCGCTAACATCAGTTACGCACATTACTCCCATTAGAATTTTCATTATACAATAAGAAATTATCCTAATGAAGTCACGCCGTAAAAACAATTTTGAGTTTACCTGAGCTAACATCAATTCGCGGTGATTCAACTTAAGATTGGATGAAAATTAAAAATAGAATGGCTCTTGGTTTAATCCCAAAAATCATGACAGCAAAAAGGAAGAAAAAAAAAACACAGACAAGGTAGTCATCTCGGTTGGGGAGCGAAATCACCAATGGTAACTCTCAGCCAATGAAAATTACAAAGGATACAGAGTACGGGAAGGGCACGACTGCCACTATTCATTTTCAGCTCACCAAGTTCCGCCTATAAAATAGAACAGCATGAAGAATGAAGCTCGCAGGCCAGGAGTAAATATTCATATTATAAACCGCCAGGAAGGGTGACAGCGCAAACTTAAACTTCCAGTACACATCAATACAGAGATGAATTATCCCTTCATACACGAGAAGCAGCCAAATGTAAGAAAAAAAAAATGAAGAGTAAGGTGAACGCAGCTGCAGAGGCCAAGGAAGGTTATTGAGTGACAGTCGAGGGTTCATTAGCCCCCGCGTGGAAAAAAAATCTAGCTAAGTAAAATGCACAGTGAAAGGGAAGGCAGCGCCAAGGACAAGATTTCAGGGTTAAGCACACATCAAGGCGTAAGACATCAACTACAAAGGACAACAACTGAAGCAACCATTTAACAGTATAGATGCAATAGATGAAGTAGAGACTATTTTCCCTCGATTAACGAATTACAATAGTTGAGTTAACTATTTTACAACAATACAAATTTAATCGCCGAAGTAATTAAATATGCATTCTACTCTACCAAATAAAAGATCATATCGTTGCCTTATCACTTTCTCCGTGTGTCGTCTGTGCGCTCCGTGCCGCTCCCTCTCATCGACCGTCGAGACCTCACTGGTACCTCCCAGCCAATCACTAGGTGTACTCTGCTTCCCCCTTGCCCCCCGAGCCGCAAAGGGGCCACACACTATCTCGATGGTAATTCTAGCTTCCCAGCTCGCCTCGCAAGGCCGAGCTACCACTCCTATCCGAGCTGGAAAATCCCAACTCTCCACAAGTAATCAATCAAGTCGCAAATCCAGCAACGTAACGTTACGCTAACAGTCGATCCCCTTCTTCCTCATCTTCCCTTTCTTTTATAGAGTTGTCCAAACCTCACCTTTCCCTAAATCACTTTTAAATTAAGTCTTAATAAAAATATTCTAAATATTCTCCTTCGCACAAGTGTCGTCCATCCCCCTCTTTCCTCCAATAATTATTTTCTTTAAATTACTAATTGACTCATTTCCCTCACCCACCTAGAGTTGCTCCTAAATTTCCTCCTAGGTGTTCCTAGATCCCCTTACATGTTTTAAATAATTTCCCAAAAATGAAGTTGCTAAATTAGCTCAAATTAGAAGGTTCTTAATTGCAGATTCCTTAGTATGTTAACCATGCCTTTTACCATAAGTTCCCAAATTGTCTTTATTATGTTTCATCCATTACTTAGTTTCTTAATTCTTATTATTCCCTTCTTTCCCCTTTTTATTAGATCCAAAATGGCAGTTGCGCTATTTACTCTTTTCCCTTTATTATTAATTTAAAATCTTTTTATACTTCCACTAGTTAAATAATTTATTTCCTCTTTACAATTTAAAACCACTGTTTTTAATTAAATTATTCCTCTCTTCATTTTACCCTCTAAATTTAAGAAGAATAAAACTATTACTTAAGTGGGTTTTAGTTTTTATCTTTATTTTTATTTTTAAAGGGTCTTTTCTTAAGGCTAAACAAAATTTTACCCTAGAGAAGTTTTAGACTTAGGTTTAGATTCTGAACTGGGCGACAATTATTTAGGGAAGTTGTTTTAATAATTTCTTAAGGTGTTAAATGTCTTAGGGCCATCTAGGTTTGTTCTTTCCTCAATATCAATGCGACCTGCCCTTCAGGACGCACCACGTGCTCCAAGGGTGCCACTTGCCTCTGTTGTTTCTTTTGCGCAATGTGCCCCTCAGGATGCACCACATGCTCCAAGGGTGCCACTCACTAACTTGTGTTTCTTTCGCACGACGTGCCCTTCAGGATGCACCACGTGCTCCAAGGGTGCCACTCGCCAACTTGACTGATTGGTAGACATCTATAACCCCTGGAGTCAACACTCCGCCAAGTGAACTTGTGGGAGACTAAGTGCTCTAAGGAATAAGGCCCCCGCCTTATTGCGCACCCCTTAGAATCATCGTGAGTGACTGTCGCAGTCTTCCCTCATGGCATCGAGGATCCTCTCGAACTAGGTAATCATTAACCTACAGTTTGAGCCACGGTGGGAGTGCTAGTAGGCTGTGGTAGGGCTCTTGTCCACCCCTCTCCCTCAACCTCTCTGGAAATCGTGTGTGGCCCTTTTACTCCATATGTGAGTCTGGTCGACAAGCTATCATCAGCCTGCATCATCAACAATCGGGTCAGAACATGTCCACATCATATCATCAAATCAATGAAATATTACAGTAAATAAATCAACCCAAATAGCACACTCCCTGACTCAATCCGAAGTCCAAGGGGTTCCATCAATGCCTTTGCATCCTCAAGGTCCAAAACCATGCACACTCAATAAAACTGATCCAATAACACCTGTCTATGTCAACGCAGTAAAACAACATGTCATCTATCATAACGCATCATAGTCAAGGACAAGAGTTTTAATATCATAATAGTCCAGATCACTTGCGAGCAAGTGTCCTCAAAGAATAAGTTTTTTCAGTGCGCCAGAGCGGGATGTTACAACATTAGTCTAGATATAATTCTTGAACTAACCACACTAGTTGTTTATTATCATTGAGGAGGAAATTGCCAGCTAATAACCTTGTTGTAGCAAATCAACAAGGTAATTACATATATGTTACATAACAATTTATTACAATAGTTAACAAGGCATTTAACATAATGATTAACATAATCAATTAATTGAGAAATAACAGGGTAATGTCCATGACTATTTTCATAACAAGTATTATAGAACTAACAAGGCGATTATCATGTTAATTAACATAACAATTAATATAACAGTAGCGAGGCAATTTATATGATGGTTAACATAATTATTAATAGCACAAAAGCAAGGCAATTTACATAATTGTTTAACCATTTAACTTGCTACGGCATTTAATCAATAAGTAGGAATTTGCTGACCATTCACAGTGTTGTAGCAATTGTTCTGGCATTTAGTAAGGCAATTAATATAGCATTTAACATTGCAATTAACAAGCCAATTAATTGTAGCAATGGTTCTGGTAAATTCGTGGTCATTCCAACAAGCTCAGTAAACATTCTAAAGGCAAAAATCATGGGTAAATACAGCAAGCTCTGGAAACATTCTAAAGGAAAAATCGTGGGTAATTATAGCAAGCTCCGACAACATTCTAAAGGAAAAATCATGGGTATTTAAACAACAATCAAAGTCAACTTTTAAAGGTAATAATCGTGGGCATTAAACAATGGTCTCAGACAGGTTTTGAATGGAAAAATGTGAGGATTTAAACAACGACCCCAGACATGTTTTGAATGGTAAAATCATGAGCATTAAACAACTGTCTCATACATGTTTTGAATGGTAAAATTGTGAGCATTAAACAATGGTCTCAGACATGTTTTGAATGGAAAAACATGAGCATTTAAACCTCGATCTCAGACATGTTTTGAATGGCAATTCATGAGCATTTAACCACAATCTTAGCCACGTTTTGAATGGAAAAAACGTGATTAATTAATCAGCTATCAAAGTCTCATTTTAAAAGGGAAAAACAAGTACAGGGACACGCCAGAAGGGGATTTCGTTTTCCCTGTCCTTAAATAACAAGAAATTCGTTGTGCCATCACACGAGAAAGGGATTTCATTTTTCCTTTCTGTCATTGTATATTAAACAAATCGTTGTAACACCCCGTAAGGGAATTATGTTTTTCCTATCATTAATAATAAGCAATTACTGTAGTAACCAAGGGGAAAAACATAGACAAGAAAAACAAAAAAACGTTTTTCCATTCCATGATACAAATAAAAATTGCAGACAGAGAATCAAATCATTTTTCCATTTCTAGAATATCCATACAACGCATACAGGAATAACAAATAATAATAAAAAAATGTTTTTCCTCTACCAAAATACCAATCAACGCAGACAAAAAAAACACAAAAACGTTTTTCCATTCCAGTATGCAAATAAAAATTGCAGACAGAGAATCAAATCATTTTTCCATTGCCAGAATACCCATACAACACAGACAAGAATAACAAATAAAAAAAAACGTTTTTCCATTGCCAGAATATAAATAAATAAAAATGAAAACATGAAACCATTGTGTTTTTACATTTGCCAGAATACCCCAAAAATTGCAGACAGGGAATCAATCTGTGCTTCCATTGCTATAGCTCTAATACAACGCAGACAATAGTAAGAGAACGCAAGGATCCAAAGGGAAATGTCATGGAATGATTGTCGGGCGTTCTATCAGTCAATGCAAAGAGAAAACCTACCAGGACACCAGATAATCCACACATAGAGGTCGTTGCCAGATGGCGGAATCCACAATCAACCAGGGAAAAACATCAAGAGTAGTCGGCTAATAGGTTCGTCCTTCGCTCATCATCCTCGCATAGAAAAGCAAGGCATTGAGATCCATAGGTCTTTTAACGTTAAGGCGGCGACTGTAGATCAGGCTCCTGGCTGACTACTCAGGCGAGGACTAGTGAGCTGGGGTTGAAGGCTAAACAACCACGAAGGTCACAATCAACATAGAAAAGTGGTCAAGACATGCGGGAAAACGAACGCCATGGGAGTCAACAACCATCGAGCTAGGCTAAGGAAAGTTTCAGTCACCAATTTTAAAAAAAACATCATTTTACTTTTCCATTAAATAAGCAGATCCAAGCATAAGTCCTAATACATTCTACCATACAAAAATGAAGAGAGCATATCGTTTCCTGACCACCTACTCCAAATGACGTCTTGCACGCTCCATGAAAATCCCACTCGCTGACCGTCGAGACTTCATCGGTACCTCCAAACCAATGCTAGGGGTACTCTTCTTCCCCCTTCGCCCCCCAAGACACAAAGGGGCCACACACTCACTATCTAGAGATTGCGACTAGCTCCCATCTCGCCTCGCAAGGCCGAGCTACCACTCCTCACTGAGCTGGGTATCCCAACTCCCACAAGTTAAGTCAGTCAAGTAGATATTTCTGCAGTGTAACGTTAAGCAAACAGAATAAGATCCAACCTCCATCACCTCCCTTCATTATATAGAGTTTCGTGGTTCCTTGCTTTCCAAAACTTCTCTTTTAGTTAAGTTTTTATAATTAATTTCCTAAAACTTCCTCCCCATATAAGTGTCACCCATCCCCTTCCTTCCTCCATAAATTAACTTCTTTAATTAATTAATTATCTTTATTTCCCTCACCCACCTAGAGTTACTCCTAGAATCACTCCTAGGTGTCCCCAAATTCTCTTACAAGTTTTAATAACTTTCCCTTTTATTAAATTGCTAGTTCAGTTTAAATTAGAAATCTCTTAAATGGTAGATGCTTTACTAAGTTTGACCTTCCACTTTTTCCCTTAAGTTCCCCTTTTTCCCTTTTTATATTTACCTATTTTCCTAGTTTCCTATTTTTTTAGATTTTCCCTCTTACCCCTTTTTCATTAGAACTCAAAATGGCAGGTGTGGAAATTAACCCTTTTTCCCTTTTCTCATTTAATTAGTATTTTAAAATTATCAAAATAATAAAACCATTAATTCCCCTTTTTCTTTTAAATTTTATTCCAACAGATTTTTTTATTTATTTTTAATGGATAAATTAAATTTCTTATTCCCTTCGTGTTACAAGATTTAACGAAGGTCATAATTATTATTTATGTGGTTTTTATTTTTATTATTATTATTGTTATTTTTTTTTTATAGAGAGATAAAATTTTACCACTAGCATAGTTTAGACTTAAACCTTAAATTTTCGTACAAGGCGACATTTAATTAGGGAATTTCTTTTAAAAAATTCTTAACACGTTATTCGTCCTAAGGACATCTAGGTTCATTTCTCTATCATCAACAATGCAACGTGTCCTTCAGGATTCACTAGGTGCTCCAAGGGTGCCACTCACCTTAGTCTGTTTCCCTTGCACGATGTGCCCTTCAGGACGCACTACGTGCTCCAAGGGTGCCACTCACCTCTTGACTGACTTGGTATACATCAAAAACCTATGGATTCAATACTCCACTAGGTGAACTTGTGGGAGACTAAGGGACTCTAAGGAATAAGGCCCCCACCTTATTGCACGCCCCTTAGAATCATCGTGAGCGACTGTCGCAGTCTGCCCTCACGACATCGTGGGTCCTCTCGAACTAGGTAACATTAACATATAGTTTGAGCCATGGCGGGAGTGCTAGTAGGTTGTGGCAGGGCTATTGTCCACACCTCTCCCTCAACATCTCTGGTGGTTGTGCGTGACCCCTTTACTCCACATGTGAGTCTGGTCGGCAAGCTATCATCAGCCTGCATCATCAACAAATCATGTCGGAACATATCCATATCATATCATCTAATCAGATGCACTAATATCATAGTAAAACAATCAAACCCCAATGGTACACTCCCTGACTCGATCCGGAGTCCAAGGGGTTCCATCAATGCCTCTACATCCTTGAGGTCCAAAATCCTGCACACTCAGTAAACCGAGTCAACAACACGTGTCTATGACAATGCATTAAAACAACATGTCATCAACCCATAATGCCTCATAATCAAAATCAAAATTTTTAATAGCATAATAATCCGGATCACTTGTGAGCAAGTGTCCTCAAAGAATAAGTTCGCTCAGTGCGCCAGAGCGGGATGTTACACTATGCAGGTAGAGCACTTGGCCACCAACAAAAATAGCCTAGAAATGAAATAAGTAATGTTTTTAATCCTCCTAAGCAATGTTTTCAATCAATGGATCATATGCCATTGATCATGTTTTCAATCAATAGTTTCAATATTGAAGTTGCAACACTGTGTAACAAGGGTCTAATAATAGTATTAGCATGAAACATAAATTGCCAAAAAATTGTGTTTTTTTAGAACTTCGTTACATGTAAACTAGAATAAAGGGAATATGTAGAGACTTTTTAAAACATTTTATTTGTCAATGTAATAAACATTACTATATTTTAGTATTGGATGGGGAATTTTTATGATTCAATATAATATTGTCCTTGAAGGTTAGTTAAAATGTCCATTTCCTCCGATCTGTATTTTAAGGGATGCATTACCAAGTTTTAATAAAATGTTACACTTTCACGAATCTCTTCTCAATATTAGTCTAATGGTTTGAGTTGTACTCATTAGCAACATGGTGGAATCCAAACTATGGGAATTATTCTTTGGGATTGAACATGGCAAAGCATCTTGTTAAACAAGTTTTTATTGGAGTAAAGTCTATAAATGACAAGGATAACACATTTTGTTTGTTGATTCTCTATTCATTGGCACTAATTCATAGTTGCATAAGACCAAATTCCAAGGGATATTGATGCTTATAAATTCAATACAATGTGTATAATATTCATGATGAACTCTAATAATGCATCTTAGAGTGAGTAGAATATCCATAATATTTGAACTCTCAAGGAAAAGAGTTTTTCTAGGTCACATGTTCGTAGTTGAGCTGCCTTTTTTCCCAAATAAATTAGAAATGAAGAGATGTGGCCTCTTGTAACATCCCTCTCTCGCGCATTGAGAAAACTTATTCTTTGAGGACACTTGCTCGCAAGTGATCCGGATTATTATGCTATTAAAACTTTTGATTTGATTATGAGGTGTTATGGGATGATGTCATGTTGTTTTACTACATTGACATAGACAAGTGTTATTGACTCGGTTTACTGAGTGTGCAGGGTTTTGGACCTTGAGGATGCAGAGGCATCGATGGAACCCCTTGGACTCCGGATCGAGTCAGGGAGTGTACCATTGGGGTTTGATTGTTTTAACTATGATATTAGTGCATCTGATTAGATGATATGATATGGATATGTTCTGACATGATTTGTTGATGATGTAGGCTCACAATAGCTTGCTGACCAAACTCACATGTGGAGTAAAGGGGTCACGCACGACTACCAGAGATGTTGAGGGAGAGGTGTGGATAGTAGCCTTGCCACAGCCTACTAGCACTCTCACTGTGGCTCAAATTGTAGGTTAACGATTACCTAGCTCGAGAGGACCCACGATGTCGTGAAGGAAAACTGTGACAGTCGTTCACGATGATTCTAAGGGGCGCGCAATAAGGCGGGGGCCTTATTCCTTAGAAACCCTTAGTCTCCCACAAGTTCACCTTGCAGACTATTGACTCCAGGGGTTATTGATGTCTACCAAGTCAGTCAAGAGGCGAGTGGCACCCTTAGAGAACGTAGTGTATCCTGAAGGGCACATCGCGCTAGGGAATAGATGAGTCAAGTGGAACCCTCGGAGCACCTGGTGCATCCTAAAGGGCACGTCACATTGTCGATGATAGAGGGATGAACCTAAATGGTCTTAGGACGAATAACGTGTTAAGTATTTTTAAAACAATTTCCCTAATTTAATGTCACCTAGTATGAAATTAAGGTCTAAGTCTAAATTACGCTAGTGGTAAAATTTTGTCTTTTATAAAAAAAATAACAATAAAAATATAAATAGAAACCACTTAAATAATAATTATGATCTTTGTTAAATCTGGTAACATGAAGGGAGTAAGAAATTTAATTTATGAAAAAAAATATGTTGGATTAAAATTTAAAAATAGGGGAATTAATTGTTTTATTACTTTGATAATTTAAAATATATTAATTAATTGAGAAAAGGGAAAAGGGGTTAATTTCCACCTACCTTTTTGAGTTCTAATTAAAAAGGGGAAAGAGGGAAAATAAAAATAAAAAATAAAAAATAGGAAACTAGGAAAAGAGGTAAACATAAAAAGGGAAAAAGGGAACATAAGGGAAAAAGTGGAAAGTCAAACTTAGGAAAGTATCTACCCTTTTAGAGCTTTCTAATTTAAACTAAACTAGCAATTTAATAGTGGGGAAAGCTATTAAAACCTGTAAAAGAATTTGGGGACACCTAGGAGTGATTCTAGGAGTAACACTAGGTGGGTGAGGGAAATAAAGATAATTAATTAATTGAAGAAGTTAATTTATGGAGGAATGAAGGGGATGGGTGACACTTGTACGGGGAGGAATTTTTAGGAATTTAATTATAAAACTTAACTAAAAGAGAATTTTTGGAAAGTAAGGAACCACGAAACTCTATATAATGAAGGGAGGTGATGGATGTTGGGGATCTTATTTTTTCATAATGTTATGATACAAAAATATTTACTTGAATGATTTACTTGTGGGAGTTGGGATACCCATCTCGGAGAGGAGTGGTAGCTCGGCCTTGCGAGGCGATCTGGGAGATAGTCGAAATCTCTGGATAGTGTGTGGCCCCTTTGTGGCTCGGGGGGCTAAGGGGGAAGAAGAGTATCCCTATCATTGGCTGGGAGGTACCGGTGAAGTCTCGCCGGTCGACAAGCGGGAGTTGCTCAGAGCACGCGGGATGTCATTCGGAGCGGGTGATCAGGCAATGGTATGCTCTCTTCATTTTTGTATGATATATAGTATTAGGACTTATGCTTTTATCTGTGTATTTAATGGAGAAGTAAATTGAGTTTGTTTTAAAATTTGATGACTGAAATTTTCTTAGCCTAGCTCGATGATTGTTGACTCCTATGGCCTTCATCTTCCCGCATGTCTTGACCACCTGGTTGTCATTGATTTCATCCTTAATGGTTGTTTGCCTTTCGTCCTTAGCTCCTCAGTCCTCACCTGAGCAGTCGGCGAGGAGCCTGATCTACAGTTGTCGCCTTAGTGTTAAAAGACCTATGGATCTCAACGCCCCGCCTTTCGGTGCGAGGATAATGAGCGGAGGATGCACCGGTTAGCCATCTACCCTTGATGTTTGTCCTTCGATGATTGTTGATTCCGCCATGTGGCAACGACCTCTGCGTGTGGATTATCTAGTGTCTTGGTTGGGCTTTTTCTGCGCCTTAACTGATATAACCCTTGCAATCATTCCACGACCTTCCCATTGGATTCTTATGTTTCTCTTACTGTTGTCTGTTTTTTTTGTATTGGTACCCTAGAAATGGAAAAACGTTTTTTTTTTTTATCACGGTGTGCGTTATTGTTTTGGTATCCCAGGTGATTGAAAAAGGGTTTTATTAACATTGTCTGCATTCTGATGGTATCCCTGTTTGCGTTTCTGTTGGGTACCCCAGGTGAAAGAAAATATTAATTCCTTATACCTGGCTGCAATGGTACCATGTAATGGTTGTAACACGATTTTTCTCTGTGTTTGGAATTGTTTAATGACTGTAATGACTATTTTCTCTGCGGATGTTACTGTGTAATGAATGTATCACGATTTTCTCTGCATTTGGCATTGTTTAATGACTATAATAACGATTGCTCTGCGAATGGTACTGTGTAATGAATGTAACATGATTTTCTCTGTGTTTGGCATTGTTTAATTACTGTAATAACGATTTACTCTGTGAATGGTACTGTGTATTGGTTGTAACACGATTTTCTTGGGGGACAACGTTTATCTACAACGCTTGGGCAGCTATTTCCCCACCACCTTGATTTTTGGCATGAAATTTCTTTTACCTACAGTAAATCCTGGTAGTAAAATTGATGGTCTTAGCATTCAATAATTAATTTATTTTACCCAGCCTTATGGCATTGTTGATTATGGTAGCATGTCCCTTATCTTATGCCCAGCCTGCTCACTGCAAATTGAATACACAAGGAGGCTTCTGATACGGTAATTATTTCCAAAGCGAAGGAACCCGTGTTTTTCGAATAGGGCTACCGAATGGCATTCTTTAGACAACTCGTGAGATATTAATACCTTTAGTATTGTGGGACAACGAGTGTAATTAATAGTGTTGGTGGTGTCATAATTACAGTAATGTTTACACATAGTGGATAGTGTCATAGATTAAGGTTGTTAAGAGGGTTGATTAATAGAGTTAAACGTTAAAATGGGAATGATAGTTATATATTGTTCCATGGTTATTCTAGGTGGTTTTTGCAGATTAACTTAGACTTTCCAAGTTATACAACGAAGGCATTTACTATATAAAGCAGCTTAGCTCCTGGAATGTGAGGTAGTTTACTTATTTAAGCACTTTTAGAATACCCTTGACCTCTTGGGATAATGGTAAATTTTGTGCATTTTGGTCGCCTGAGTGGGTCACCTTCATCAGAATGATAAAATTATAATAGTTCACTCCTCAATACTTAAGCATCTTTCTTAACCGATAATTGTTTTGTTGTTGACAAGGATGTGTAATAGCACGTGTTTCTGTTATCGAATAACGACACCTTGTGTCTTGACAACTGGTTGTCAAGGTTGTGGGTGTAGGCGTAGACTCTTGGTCAGTTCTTTTAGCTCCTAGCATGTTGGTCTATCTAGAGTCGTCAATCCAGATAGGATATTTTGTGCCAAGGTTATTGACACATCTATCACCTGGGGATGACATGATTCATGATGAGAGAATCATGGTGCGCCCTATTGGATATCGGCGAATGAGAACTTCGTCGGAGTCGGTATATGTTGTGTGAGCTTGACGAGCGATGTAAGTTGTCTTGGGTGCATGGGTGGAATGCCTTCATGCATTTGGTTAGTGCGCCCAGAGGTTCTAGTCTGGTTCACCAAGGTCGATGTCTCATGAGGGGTATCAGTCCCTTAGCCTGTAGGCATGCCATGTCGTGTTGGGTGGGTAGTCGTTCTTCCTCATTTTCCTACGCATGTGTCGTCCAATTTCCTTGGTGCCAGTGTGCGAAGTCCTAGTTGTTGTTTCTTGTTCTACGGGTGTGGTGCTCACCACCAGTTCTGTCGTCTAGCTGTAATCGTCATTGTTGTCCTATTTTGGTCAAAAAAAATAAAAATCACTATTGTTTCTCTAGTAGACGTAATGATAGGGGTGTTACATGTGGTATCAGAGCGGGTTCAACCCTACGATAGTGGATCACCTTGCTTTACGCTATAGTAAACCTTTGAGTGTCAACCTAGTGTTGCTTAAAACCTTAGCAAGTTCATCCGGTGATCTCTTTTGGAGGACACCTCGGAGGTTCGCAACGTGGGGCCATGGAAAGAGGTGCGACGCCTGCAAAGGTTTCTGCATCCTTGGAGTCGAAACCCCAAGGGGAGGAACCAATCCTTGGGCTGAAATCACTTGTTATAAGGGATGACGAGGTTTGACAAGTCTCTTTCGGGTAATGTCAAAGGGGCTTGATTCCCCATAGGTACTTAGAGGAGGCCACGGTACCTATACCCCTGCAGGTCCACAATGTGCCCTAGCTAGTACCGTTAGCATCCACCGAGAACTCTAGAGAGTTGAGTTCTTGATTCCACAAGTGTCATAGATGGTTGTGTCATTGAGGCACGAATGTAGAGAAAAGTGTTGTGCTTCACACTTCATGATCATGACCCTAGCATGAAGGTCTACATGGGGGTATTTTGACTGATGAGGAGTGCTCTTTTATGGCAGAAGATGCTCTTGCCACTTTTGAACATCGCCATCGATGACATGCCATGGGAACTATTCGGGGATGGTTCTAGGAGAGGTATCTTTCTAAGGATTTCGTTGAGCATCAGCTCAACGAGTTCGACGCCTTGCGATAAGGAAGTCGCTTGGTGCCCAAGTGTGAGGCCCATTTTGGAGCTAATTTGGTATGCTCTGCATCAAATTACCCAGAAGCTTAAGGTCAAGAAGTTAGAGTTGGGCCTTATTGTTAGAATTTAGCTTCTACCTAGGATACCAGTATTACTGGACCGAAGGAAATGTTGGATTGTGGAGAGCCACATTACCAGCAATACTTCCCAGAGTAGAGGGTCAGAGAATCTGGTTCGGTTGGACCCACTACCATGGGAGTTATGGGAAAGGCCCATCGGATTCATGCAGAGGTGAATAACTGCCAGGAAGAGAATCATTCGACTGTGCTCGAGACAGAAGGTATCGTCGTTGACCAGACCCTTAGTATTTTGATAGATCACGGTGCTACCAAGAGTTTCATTTAAGGTGCAGCACTAAAAAGGATTAGGGTAAAGGCAATTGAATGGGATGAGTTTATATTCATAGAAGTGGCTTCGGGAGCCAAACAAAAGGTTGGAGGAAAGGTTACTGGCTATGTCCTTAACCTGGTAGAGTTTGTCATAAGGGCCAATCTGTACGTCACAATCCTAGGATATTATGATGTTGTGATTGGACTGGTTGGAATCGCATGA
Organism: Picea engelmannii; assembly: GCA_009831015.1. Taxonomy (NCBI): domain Eukaryota; kingdom Viridiplantae; phylum Streptophyta; class Pinopsida; order Pinales; family Pinaceae; genus Picea; species Picea engelmannii. The sequence continues at coordinate 21,192 of ML850224.1, forward strand.
GGTGATACTCAACTATAAGACGAAATGGCTGAGCTTGGTTGATGACGAGGGATAGAGATGAGTGATTGTAGGTCGGAACCAGGGAGTTTCCCTGAGGTTCATCTCTTCATTACAACTACGGAAGAGCATGCAAAAGGGGTGCAAGCTTGATGCGATCCTTGCGTTAAATGAGAAAGGAGAAGCAAAAGGTCTAGAACACCTTCTGGTGGGAGAGAGTTTGTGGATGTATTTCTAGATCAGTTACCTGGGATGTCACCGAAGAGGGGATTGGAGTTTACTAGACCAAAAACTAAGAACTGAACCGCTAGCTAGAACGCCTTATCGAATATCAATCCCAGAGTTACAGGAGTTGAGAATGCAACTGAAGGAATTGTTGGACCTAGGAATGATATATCCTAATGTGTCGCCATGGGGTGCACCTGTTATTTTCATACGGAAGAAGGATAGGTCGTGGAGGCTATGCATTGACTACTGTCAATTGAACGAGGCCACGATCAAGAAACAATATCCGTTGTCGAGGATTGATGATCCATTGGATCAAATGAAGGGTGTGACGGTGTTCTCAAAGATCGATTTATGATCAAGGTATCACCGGTTATAGATTAAGGAAGATGACGTCCCTAAGACTGCCTTTAAGATGAGGTTTGGACATTACAAGTTTATTGTTTTATCATTTGGACTGACAAACGTCCCAGGGGTATTTATGAGTTTGATGAATGGGGTGTTTTGTGAGTACTTGGATAAGTTCGTCCAAGTATTCATTGATGATATTTTGATTTACTCTCGAATGACGGAGGAACATGACGATCACTTGCACTTGATACTTCAGTGTCTGCGAGAGAACAAATTGTAAGGGAAGTTATCCAAATTCTCTTTTTATCAATCAAAGATCCACTACTTAGGGCATGTCATCTTCGGTGAAGGTATCGTTGTGGATCCAGCAAAGGTCGAGGCCATTATGGAATGGCCTGCGCCAACAAATGGCCCGAAAGTGTGTAGCTTCATGGGTTTATCAAGATCTTATCGACGGTTCATTGAGGGGTTTTCGAAGATAGAAAATATGATCACGGAATTGCAGAAGAAAAACAAGAAGTTTGTTTGGACCGAGAAATGCGGAATCATTTCGAAGACTCAAGGAGTTGTTGACAACAACACCGATACTAAAGGTCCCAGACATGGACGCAGGCTTCTTGGTATGCACTGACGCATCCAAGGAAGCCTTAGGCAGAGTCTTGATGCAAGCCAGATGAGTGATCACTTACATCTCAAGGAAACTAAGAAGGCATGAGGAGAACTACAAGATGCATGATTTGGAGTTTTTATCCATCGTATATGCCTTGAAGGTTTGGAGACACTACCTTGTTGAACGAAAATTTGAACTAAAGACTGACCATTGTGGACTACAACACATTTTTACGCAAAGCGACCTGAATGCACGACAACGACATTGATCAAAATTGCTTAGTGAGTACAACTTTGAGGTTACCTACATAAAAGGAACAATGAACCGAGTGGCGGATGCATTGAGTCAGAGACCAGGCATCTTTTTGGTGCTGCCGCTTCAAACGAATCTGCGTGAAAGATTCTAACTTTACAGCGTGATGATGAGTCATAATTGATACAAAGAGTTCAAGCATTTTATCAGACAAAACACTATGATGGTACCACAATTTGAAGGATTTTCGTTTGATAGCGATGGATTATTGAGGTTTAAAAATTGGATCTACATACCGCCGAACGATGAGTTGAGGATGTTAATCTTGAGCGAGGCTTGTAGAGCAGTTTACATGGCTCACCCGAGAGTCACGAAGATGAGGGCAGACCTTAAACCCTTATTCTTCTAGAAGGGAATGAAGGCAGACATAGTCAACTATGTGGTTAGATGTCTAGAATGTCAGCGGGTAAAGGCTGAACATAGACACCCAGCGGGATTACTACAACCACATGCTATCCCAGAATCGAAATGGAAGGTTATTTCAATGGATTTTATTATTGGTTGGCCACTGAAGGAAAGGAGACATGACTCGATTTTTGTAATAGTCGACACTCTGACGAAGATTGCTCACCTTATTCCTCTGCATATGATGTATCAGGCACCTGACATAGCTAGAGTTTTTCATCAATGAGATTAAGAGGTTGCATGGCGTGCCTAAGAGGATTACATACAATCGAGGATCGGTGTTTACTAGATGATTTTGGATGAGTTTCCAAGAGGCCTTGGGAACCCAACTTAACTTTAGTACTGCGGATCATCCAAAGACTAATGGGAAGACTGAACAAACAAACCAGACCTTGGAGGACATGTTGCACATGTACGTGATAGACCAACAAAAGCATTGGGAAGAATTCTTGCCACTAGTGGAATTTGCTTACAACAACAGCTACCAAAGCACCATTATGATGGCACATTTCGAGTTTCTTTACGGGCGACCATGTCAGACGCCTTTGAGTAGGGATCAGCTTGAGGATAGGGTCTTGGTAGGACCGGAAGCGATCCAAGAATTGGAAGATTAAATGAAAACTTTAATACAAAGGATCAATGAAGCGCAGAATCGACAAAAGAGTTATGATGATGCATGTCGTGTCGACCATAGTTACGTTGTGGCAATTGAGTCTTTTATGGCTGAAACCGCATAAGAGTTCGATCTAGTTTCGAAAATGGGGCTAAACAATATCCTAGGTTCATGGGATTCTACAATATTTTGGGAAAAGAGAGGCCTGCGAACTAATGACTAGCCTTGCCTGATTCTTGAGGCGTATGCAAGATGTATTTCACGTCTCTATTGAGACTTTATGATTAGTGATCCTTCACATGATTTGACTTGAGCACCTTGCGAGTGTCGGATGAGGGTGTGCTCACGGTTGAGCCGATCCACATCTTGGATCATCGCATTCAACAGCTACAACGTCGAACAGTAGATCAGGTCAAGGTCCAGTGGGACAACTATAGTCCGCACTTGGTGACCTCGAAGGGCGCATATTATATGCGCCAACAGTTTCCATTTTTTTTTGACAAATAGACTTATGATACTGTGATACACTTATTCGACATTTTTACCATGAAACTTCGAGACGAAGTTTATACCAAGAGGGGGTGTATGTAACATCCCTCTCTAGCGCACTGAGCGAACTTATTCTTTGAGGACACTTGCTCGAAAGTGATCTGGATTATTATGCTATTAAAACTTTTGATTTGGTTATGAGGCGTTATGGGTTGATGTCATGTTGTTTTACTGCATTGACATAGACATGTGCTATTGACTCGGTTTACTGAGTGTGCAGGGTTTTGGACCTTGAAGATGCAGAGTCATCGATGGAACCCCTTGGACTCTAGATCGAGTTAGGGAGTGTAAAATTAGGGTTTGATTGTTTTAACTGTGATATTAGTGCATCTGATTAGATGATATGATATGGATATGTTCTGACATGATTTGTTGATGATGCAGACTGACAATAGCTTGTCGACTAAACTCACATGTGGAGTAAATAGGTCACGAACGACTACCAGAGATGTTGAGGGGGAGGTGTGGATAGAAACCCTACCACATCTTACTAGAACTCCCGCCATGGCTTGAATTGTAGGTTAACGATTACCTAGTTCGAGAGAACCCACAATGCCGTGAGGGCAGACTACCACAGTCGCTCACGATGATTCTAAGGGGCGCATAATAAGGCCGAGGACTTATTCCTTAGAATCCCTTAGTCTCCCACAAGTTCACCTGGCGGAGGATTGACTCCAGGGGTTATTTATGTCTACCAAGTCAGTCAAGAGGCGAGTGGCACCCTTGGAGCACATAGTGCGTCCTGAAGGGAACGTCGTGCTATGGAACAAATGAGGCGAGTGGCACCCTTGGAGCACCTGGTGCATCCTGAAGGGAACGTTTCATTGTCGATGATAGAGGGATGAACCTAGATGGCATTAGGATGAACAATGTGTTAAGTATTTTTAAAGCAATTTCCCTAATTTAATGTCGCCCAGTACGAAATTAAGGTCTAAGTCTAAATTACGCTAGTGGTAAAATTTTGTCTTTTATAATAATAATAATAATAAAAATAAAAATAGAAACCACTTAAATAATAATTATGATCTTCGTTAAATCTGGTAACATGAAGGGTGTAAGAAATTTAATTTATTCAAAAAAAATATGTTGGATTAAAATTTAAAAAAAGGGGAATTAATTGTTTTATTACTTTGATAATTTAAAATATACTAATTAAATGAGAAAAGGGAAAAGGGGTTAATTTCCCATGCCTTTTTGAGTTCTAATTAAAAAGGGGAAAGAGGGAAAATCAAAAATAAAATAAAATAGGAAACTAGGAAAAGAGGTAAACATAAAAAGCGAAAAAGGGAACATAAGGGAAAAAACGGAAAGTCAAACTTAGGAAAGTATGTACCATTTTAGAGCTTTCTAATTTAAACTAAACTAGCAATTTAATAGTGGGGAAAGCTAATAAAACCTGTAAGAAAATTTGGGGACACCTAGGAGTAACACTAGGTGGGTGAGGGAAATAAAGATAATTAATTAATTAAGGAAGTTAATTTATGGAGGAATAAAGGGGATGGGTGACATTTGTATGGGGAGGAATTTTTAGGAATTTAATTATAAAACTTAACTAAAAGAGAATTTTTGGAATGTAAGGAACCACAAAACTCTATATAATGAAGGGAGGTGATGGATGTTGTGGATCTTCTTTTTGTGTAATGTTACGCTGCATAAATATCTACTTGACTGATTTACTTGTGGGAGTTGGGATACCCAGCACGGAGAGGAGTGGTAGCTCTGCCTTGCGAGGCGAGCTGGGAGCTAGTCAAAATCTCTAGATAGTGTGTGGTCCCTTTGCAGCTCGAGGGGATAAGGGGGAAGAAGAGTACCCCTAGCATTGGCTCGGAGATACTGGTGAAGTCTCATCAGTCGACAAGAAGGAGTTGATCGAAGCGCGCGGGGCGTCATTCAGAGCGGGCGATCAGGCAACATACACTCTCTTCATTTGTGTATGATAGATAGTATTAGGAATTATGCTTTTATTTGCGTATTTAATGTAGAAGTAAATTGAGTTACTTTAAAATTTGATGACTGGAATTTTCTTAGCCTAGCTCGATGATTGTTGACTCCTATGGCCTTCGTTTTCCCACATGTCTTGACCACCTAGCTGTGATTGATTGTGTCCTTAATGGTTGTTTTCCTTTCGTCCTTAGCTCCTCAATCCTCACCTGGGCAGTCGGCCAGGAGCCTAATCTACGGTCGTCACCTTAGCATTAAAAGACCTATGGATCTCAACGCCCTGCTTTTCTGTGCGAGAATGATGAGCGGAGGACGCACCGATTAGTTGTCTACCCTTGATGTTTGTCCTTGGCTGATTGTTGATTCCGCCATCTCGCAACGATCTCTGCGTGTGGATTATCTGGTGTCCCATTTGTTTTTTTTTTGTGGCTTGACTAATATAACCCTTGCAATCATATCAAGACCTTCCCATTGGATCCTTACGTTTCTCTTACCGTTGTCTGCTTTTTTTGTATTGGTACCCTAGAAATGGAAAAACATTTTTTTTTTATCATGGTGTGCATTATCGTTTTGGTATCCCAGGCGATTGAAAAAGGTTTTTATTAACACTGTCCACGTTCTGATGGTATCCATGTCTGCGTTTCTATTGGGTACCCCAGGCAAAGAAAATACTAATTCCTTATACCTGGATGTGACGGTACTGTGTAATGGTTATAACACGTTTTTTCTCTACGTTTGGCATTGTTCAATGACTGTAATAATGATTTACTCTCCAAATGGTACTGTGCAATGGTTGTAACACATTTTTCTCCGCACCACGATTCACTATTCTTTTAACGCATTTCCTGTTTCCTTCACTACTGCGTGGATCACATTTGACGAGAACCTTGTTATTGTTTACACAATATTTGCACACAGTGATAGTACTGATCACACCAGGTTTACATAGGATATTGATTGTGCAATGATTGCCCCCAGCGATAATATCATTCACACAAAGTTACATAGGATATGGATTTCACATCATTTTCACAAACAACGATAATGCAGGTCGCATAATGTTTACACAGTCTTTTTATAGCTTCATGGTTAGCGATATTGGCTTATTGGGTAGCGATATTTCTGGAGGCAGCGATATAATTTAGATCGCGTCTTTCATGACTAATTTAGCAGTTTCTTTACAGTGTGTATTTGAATGTAGCAGTTCTATTCATTCAGAAAGACTAGCGAAGCAACTGCTTTACATGACAAGTGAAACAAGGAGCGCATAATTCTGTAATGACTAATTCTGGCTCACAAATGTTGATTATTCAAATATTATTAGAATGGGTTATCTACTAGGCCGCATTTTATGTATATATTGGAACCACAAAATACACCAATGTTATCGGAAAATTAGAGATAACATTTTTTATTTCTATTGCTTAGCATTGGCTCCATCCATTCCGATCTTTTAATAATTATATAATAGAAATTGTAATTAAAGAATCTACCCATATACATATATGGGGAGGGACATTTGTCGTTATTTTGAATGACTGTCATGGTGGATGTTTCTATCGAATGTGTCACATGCAGTGGTGATAATTCGTGATTCTGGTGTCATAGTTATTAAGATCATCTAACCTAAACTTTTATATTAAATCTACTCTCTCATAAGTGTCATTGCATTAAGAGTGACATGCCTTTGCTTCCATCCTGCAAGAATTGTAAAGTAATTCATCTTGGAAAAATTCCCAGCTTACTTCCACTTGTGATGACAGCCTTACCATTCCTTGATTCTAGTCGGAACCTTCGTGATTCCCAGACTCTTACCTCCCCTCTATGCTCTTAAAAGTGGCCATAAACTGCCATGAATGTAGACCGCAATTGTGGACACATGGTGACCTAGAGGTAGATGCGTTATGACTGGGTATTGGTTGCTTTCCCTGTTGATGTTCTCAATGCTCCCTAACATCAAACCTTTTGACTGATAGCCTTATGGCAATGTGTTTTCCTACTATTGCCCAGCTAATGAGAAAGCGTTTGAATTGGGGCATCTTATTTGGTTGGGGGACAATGTTTATCTACAGTGTTTGGGCAACAATTTCCCCACCACCTTGATTTTTGGCATGAAATTTATTTTACCTACAGTAAATCCTGGAAGTAAAATTGATGGTCTTAGCATTCAATAATTAATGTATTTTGCCCATCCTTATGGTGGCGTTGATTATGGTAGCATGTCCCTTATCTTATGCCCAGCCTTCTCGCTGCAAATTGAATACACAAGGAGGCTTCTGATACGGTAATTATTTCCAAAGCAAAGGAACCCGTGTTTTTTGAATAGGGCTACCGAATGGCATGCTTTAGACAACTCGTTATATATTAATACCTTTAGTATTGTGGGACAGCGAGTGTAATTAATTGTGTTGGTGGTGTCAAAATTACAGTAATGTTTACACATAGTGGATAGTGTCATAGATTAAGGTTGTTAAGAGGGATGATTAATAGAGTTAAACGTTAAAATGGGAATGATAGTTATATATTGTTCCATGGTTATTCTAGATGGTTTTTGCAAATTAACTTAGACTTGCCAAGTTAGACAGTGAAGGTGTTTACTATATAAAGAAGCGTAGCTCCTAGAATGTGAGGTAGTTTACATATTTAAGCGCTTTTAGACCTCTTAGGATAATGGTAAATTTTGTGCATTTTGGTTGCCTGTGGGTCACCTTCATCATAATGATAACCTTCTGATAGTTCACTCCTCAACACTTAAGTATCTCTCTTAACCAATAATAGTTTTTGTGTTGACAAGGATGTGTAATAGCACGCATTTATGTTATCGAATAATGACACCTTGCATCTTGATGACCGGTTGTTGAGGTTGTGGGCGTAGGCGTAGACTCCTGGTCAGTTATTTCGGCTCCTAGTGCCTCGATCTATCTAGAGTCCTCGGTCCTGATAGGATCTATTGTGCCAAGGTTATCGATGCATCTATCGCCTGGGGACGACATGATTCCTGATGAGAGAATCATGGCAATCCCTATTGGATAGCGGCGAATGAGAACTTGGCCGGAATAGGTACGTGTTGTGCGAGCGTGACGAGCGATGTAAGTTGTCTTGGGTGCATGGGTGGAACGCCTTCATGCATTTGGTTAGCGTGCCCATAGGTTATATTCTGGTTTGCCAAGGTTGATATCTCGTGAGGGGTATCGGTCCCTTAGCTTGTATGCGTGCCATGTCACGTCAGGCGGGTAGTCGTTCCTCCTCGTTGTCCTACGCATGTGTCATCCAATTTCCCTGGTGCTAGTGTGTAGATTCCTAGTTGTTTTTGGTTGTTATATGGGCATGGTGCTCACTGTCAATTGTGTCGTCTAGCTATAATCATCGTTGTTGTCCTATTTCTGTCAAAAAAAAAAATCACTATTGTTTCTCTCGTAGACGTAACGATAGGGGCGTTACACCTCTTTTGTAACGAAAGAGATCTCATCTAAAACATGTTGAAACACATTTGTATTTTAGTTTGTATGAAATGAGCAATGGTTAAAATTTATGAGAAGCTTGATGCAATGCATAAGCATGTAAAATGAATATATACAACATTAAGAAGTACATAAGCTCTACAAGAATGCGTACTCAAATATGCATGCACTATATGTGGAATTGTGTTCTCCCTTGTTGAATGTCATGTTCAAGGTGAAGATGGTGGCATAATCAAAATTTATAGGAACATATCACAACAACATAATTGACAAATAGATAAAAACCTATCTCAATGAATATGGCATGAAATTTGAAAGGCAAATGCATGTTCTAAAAGTAATAGATTTTAAGATAGGGGGCATTAATGTTTGATATCTTTACCATTTAACAAAAATGAATTATTGTCAATATTATGTAGGTTCTTTGGAATAATTACTGGACAACCCCAAGCCTACCCAACTAAGGAGAACTTTCTCCATTTATCATGAAGGTAGTTTAATATTCTAAGGACATTATCACCAACTTGGAACTGCCTAAGCATAAATTTCCTTTCACATGTTTGCATTTACATTTTCATATATTTAGCAGGTTATAAATCTCTAATACATCTTTGTCAATCTATTCTAACTATATAGGATAAACATAGTAAATCTCATCCTAGGTTGATGATCTTTGAGTAAATATTATTAATGAAGGAAATGCATTTACCTAAGTCTTCTATCTTCCTCAAAAGTAATTTTAATGTTAAAACATTACTTTTCTTTATCTTATTAATAGAACTCAAAATATCTACCTCAATTGTGATTTTTGCAAGTTCTATTTTGTAAATTTAAAGATATTCAAAAAAGATATTAAATAATGTCAAGGATAAGTTTATTATGTGAACTAGTAAAATCTACATAATAGTTAATCAAAGTACTTATTATTATTTAAATTTCATTCCTTTGTGTATTAATTTCTAACTTCATACACCTTTTACAAGTAGCTTATTTAGGTGGATATGTTATTCTAACACTTTCATGGATGAAGATACAATGTCTTAGATTTATTCAACTAATTACTGTGATTTACAATTTCAATTTTTCATGTCTTTGAATGATTTTATTATTTCTAGCATTATGAATCACTCAAATAATCACATTACAAAATATCCACAAGAATATCAACCTAGCCAAAAGCATATAAAACCATACATAAGTTTCATTTGGTGCCCTTATAAAATCTTATTCAAAAATATCATTATTCTCATATTTCTTAAAGAATCACTTTTTTTATTCATTTATAGATCCATTTTACATCTAAATGTTTCTTTCTATTTGTTATATTATCTTTAAGGTTTGACATTTTAACATCCATAAAAATACCAAATAACATTTTAACACAACTCCAAATACCTATTTCATTATGACTTTTTCTTTTCTTTTTAAAGGTTCTATTTTATTTTTTTAATTTAAAGAGATTTGCAAAATATCTTTAAGCACATGTAAAGTATAAGTATATTATATGAATTAGCAAATCTTCATAATAGTTAATCAAAAATTTTATTATTATTAAACATTGATTGATTTGTATGTTTCTTTACAAAGTGATACACACTTTTAGGGGTAGTGCATTTAGGTGGAACTTTTATTGTAATACTTGAATTGATGGAGATAAGATTCATCCTTGGATTTAACTAAATGTTTATCTTGATTTACATCTTTAATTTTTCATGCATTAGAATGAATTCACTTTGTTTTTATGATTACAAAGAGTTGTTCATGCAGGTTTCATGGATACCTGGCTAAATTGATATTTTTGTACATTTTTTTCAATGTGATTATTTGAGTGACCTACCTTTTTATATTCGAATTTTTAATATTATTTTGTAATTTTTTATTAAAATTTGGTTTCATTGTATATCATGTTTTAGTGTGTTATATCCTACTCATTCTACATGTTTCTTATTAACCAATTTTCCTATATCTGTTGTTAGAAAATTGAGAAACATAATTCTCCAATCCTTTGGGAGGGAGACTATTTGTCCTAGATCTTTTAATGCACTTGAAGAGCAAAAACACTTTCCACAAATATATCCTGAATTTTTTCCTCCAAGGCATGGAAAATGGAATACTTCGAAGGTCCTTGAGTGTATCAAGTGTGCAAATTTTTAGTTGTTAATCTTTTCTAGTGCACTAATACCCAACAAAACAACCTAATGTGTTCAAATTTTAAGTTGTTAATATTTTCTTGTGCACTATCCCGCTCCAAAGACATTTCTAGATTTCCAACTACTATGAGAGATCTAGTTCCAACAACTTGTTCAAGTATCATTTCTTCATAGAATGTCATTCTCCTTTGAGCTCCCACTCACCATGAGTATTAGAGCTTAAATGATAGATCTCAAGGCAATAGACCTATGTATGAGAGATTTATTACATTGTAACATTTTGATATTGAAAAATGATATTATTGTACTATCATATTGATTGAAAACATCTATATCTATA
>ML850225.1:10775-21171 GCA_009831015.1 Picea engelmannii
ACTATCTCTTATTGGGCAGCAATCTGTGAAAGGGGTTCCCTTGACTTGGCCTTTCCCCTTTTAGCCTTTCTTCAACCCAGATTGCCTTAGGGACGTCTCCCTTGGACTTGCCCTCCTAAATAGAAAGAGCCCCCCATCGAGGTGACAGTGGGTGGGGAAGCTCTTGTTACGCCGGTTTCACACCTTGACTCAAGCCCTTTGGACCTTTCCTACAAACCGTGCGATAACAAGACTGATAATCGACCCTCTGCTGATATGTTTGGACCTCGGATGGATCCCCCTGGGGAAATGCGCTCCCTCTGTTGTTGGAAATTGCGCCCTAGTGATTCCCTCATCAGAATCGACTGATAAGGGTCTCAAACTGAGCGCACCAAGCTCCTATGAAATGGGTCGGAAGGATTTCCCTGGATCTGATCTGATGATCTCTCGGGAATCCCGAATGTGTCCTCCCCAACTGCCACACCCTCAATGGCTAAGAAATGCACCCAAGATGATTTCTCCGACGGAATTTGTCGAGAAATCAGGAAATAGAAGCGTCTTGCCCTCCTCTCAACTGGGTCAGAGGGGAATCACTGGATTCTCCCTGGCTGGGACAAGTCGACTCAACTGATGCTCAGTAGCTGCGCCCTCTCCCTATACAAGTGCGCCCTCACTGCTGCAACTGGATAACTGCTGTTGAAGTACGATGGAAGATTTGGGTGATCTTCTTGGTGACTAGGGTGTGTCTCTCAACACCGAAATCAGCCTCTGGGTGTCTTCCTCCTGGAATCCGCAAGCTCTCTCCTGAGATGCACCTCTCTCCTCATCTGACAAGTCAAATTATTCATAATGATGAATTAGGTCGCATTACCCTTTTCTTATAGCTTCCCACTGTTGACCTATTTTTAGCTCATCTGTTCTATTTTTAGCTCACTTTGGCTTAAAAGCGCTTTTAGTCACTTTTAGCTCAATGTCACTTTCGAATTATAACACCCTCGACTATAGTGACCTCTAGTAACCCTGCTTACCCCTGTATGGACCTAGCTATAGTCTAACGGGGTTGTTTAGACTATTAAGCCTCCTCTCTGGAGCTCCTATTCGGAAAGGGACATTACAAACAAATCCGTGAAAATATCATCTTTGTGTTGCCAAAAATTTGCATCATTAATGTATATATATGGTTGAAAGTGATCATGAAAATTTTCTGACAATGATTGCTGTTCCAAAGGCAACAATTTTGCACTATTGACTATAGAGTCATCATCGGTATCATAAATGGGATCTCCATCAAAATGAAAACAACTTATATACCATTTATGTTTTTCAATATGTAGAAAATCATCAATATTTTCAATCTCATGGTCATCATTTTCTTCCTCAAATGAAAAATTTATGAAATCCAAGGGTTTCTCTAAAGACTCTTCACTTTCCAAATCATCAAAGGATGTATCACAGAAGTAAAAAAATGAGTATAACTTACCACACCCTTGTCTTCATGCAAAGGAGAGACAAAATATTGGATGCCCTCATCTCTATTAAATGGAGGAGCAAATACCTTCTCAATTTCATCATTACTTGAGGGCTTTTCTTCAAATTCAATCTTCTCAAGATCGTGACAATAAAGATCATCAAATTCAGAATTTTGAGAAGATCTAAGGCTAACCAATTTCTCATCTTCATGAGGAGGGATGGTCTCTCCAATAGGGTCTTCTTCATGGACTTGATCTTCAACATGACATGCTTCATCAAGGTCTTCTTCATGCTCTAGGCCTTCTATGGGAAGTGGGAATGTTTGATCTCCAAAGTCTTCATCAAAATCTTTATGTATGGAATAATGAAGCTCTTCATCAACAAGCTCTTGATCTTCAAGGTTATCTTCATAAACATGCTCATCTTGTGCTTGATCTTTGATTAGGTCACAAGGAACTTCTCATTCATCTTCAATAGGGTTAAGAAGAGCTTCTTCTTGTAGGGCTTCTATCAAGTCCTGAAAAGTATCTTTATAGCTCTGAAATCTTGGACCCCAACGCTTGAGAATTTTTTCAATGAAAACTGCAATGGAAGGTACTCTTTGGCTTGCAACTGTATATAATCCACTCTCTTTGTGCATCCGAAGAATAAGTAAATAGCTTAATCATCACGTCTTGATGTACCATGCTGATCTTTCAAATGTATTTGAGGAATTTCACAATATGAGAGATGGCCTAGGAATGGTCACCATCAAATTTTAACAATATGAGAGATGGCCTAGGAATGATCCTTCTTTAACAAATTGGAGATTGGCGTTGTGATTTCTACAAAGTTGGGAATAAATCTCTTGATGAAGTTAATCTTTCAAAAGAAAGACTGGACTACTTTCTTTCTTCCAGGCAATAGGATCTGTTGAATTGCTTCTATTATGGATGGGTCAACCTTAACTCCTTACTTGGACACTATATTACCAAGGAGCTTTCCTTCACCAACCCTAAAGATTGACTTCTTTGGGTTCAATGAGATCTCATATTTTCTAGACCTTTCAAATATCTGTTGGAGATGTTTTACATGATCAACTCTTTCCTTGGAGAACACTCTCAGGTCATCCTGATATATCTCAATGATTTTTTCGATTAAATCCATGAAAGCAAAATCCATTGCCCTCTGAAATGTTGATCCTGCATTCAATAATCCAAATGGCATTCTCAAATACTCATATGTTCCCCATGGTGTAGTGAATGTTGTCTTATGCTGGTTCTCTTCCTTTATCAATATCTGATTGTATCCTGAAAAGGCATCCAACATGGACACCATACCTGATCTTGTGACTCTCTGCAATAAATTCTCCAGATTTAGCAAGGGGTAGTTATACTGATTTAGGTTCCTGAAATTAACACAACCTAATTTCACCATTTTTCTTCCTCACTACCACCAAGGTTTCTATCCAAGACAAATGTCTTGCGGGTGCAATGATTTTGGCCATCAACATCTTCTGAAGCTCTTTTTGAATAAAGGGAGCCAGTATAAGATTAATCCACCTTAGCTTCTGCCTAAATGATTGTGCATCTTTCTTCAAAGGGACAGTATGTTGAATGATATATCCCTTATACGCTTCTGAGTCATCATATGTCTAGACGAAGACATCTCTATACCCTATAACCAGATCCTCTATCTGTCTTGTCTCTTGTTTTGATGTATTCTTTCCAATTCTGATACGATTTGGGCTTGCTTCTAACCCAATGTTAATTCTATGCTATCTTTTGGCTTACTTACTTCCCTCTTCTACTTATACATATCATGCTTGTCAAAAAATTTCGTCCAAGGAACAAGGCCCTTCGGAAATTTATTATCCTTTAGCTCCACAATTCCCTCAACTCCAGAGTTCTCATCACTTTCACTCTGCCAATCCATTTCATACAGTGCAAACACCTGCAAGTTATTCATAAACCTCAATATTTGTGCATCATCATTGAAAACTTGCCAGTGTTCAAAATTATCTGGGACTGAAGGACTAAAGATAATCTCCATCTTACTTTCTCCTGAAACGAGGCTCTCACATGGTTGAAGAGTAGAAGTAGCTATAGCCAAAGCCTTAGCTTGTGCATTCTATTCTCTTGGGACCTCCTTGATTGAAAATGCATCAAACAATTCTATATTGTCCCACACAACATATTTCTACTGTTTTAACCTATTATTCTTCGTTGAAAACTTGTTCTTTACTTGCATGACCACAAGATCTGAATCTCCAATAACTTCCAAAACTTTGATACCTGTGTCTCGTGCTAATTCAAGGCCAAGTAACAAAGCTTCATACTCCGCCACATTATTTGTGGTATCAAATTCCAATTTGTATGCAAAACTTGTGGAAAACTTACTAAAAGAGGAAGAGCGTACACTGTCTCTGAGGATCAGATGAAGCATATTAAAGGAAAAAGTGGAAAACTTACCAATGGCAAGGCCTTAATTGTTTGAGTTTTGTAATCTGTTTATTCTTCTATATTATCTTTCAGGTTCTGGGATTTGAGTGAACAAGGCCTTGTGAAGATGTTCTCGTGGAATACCTCTTGGGCACAACTTCACTTTGTGGAGTCACCAGATGAGCTTTTACAACAAACTTTTAACTCTAGGCTCATCAATATATGAATCTTCAAATTCAAGGCTTGGGGAAATGGACTTTATCCCTGGGAACGGTGCCAAAATGTTACCTCCTAGGTTCTCACTTAAGATGTGAAAGCCCCAACTATACACATAAGAACCCAGGGGCAACCTAGATAGACTACCCAGTGTCACCTTGGTATCTCTATGCCTCACTTTAGGCTAGCTCTCCTCTAGCACAAAGGGGGAATCCCTAGGGTAAGGCTAAGTCGAAAGAAATATGCTAAATGAGGGTGCTTTAGGACTTGGAACAAATCTGGTTTTAGGATTTATTATAGATTTAAATTTTATATTGTAGATTCATATTGCAGAAAATTAGGTCTAGCAACAGGTTAGAGAATGAAAGATTATCTAGACTTAAAGTGACTCCGATTAATGAGATTTTAACAGTAATTTCCAGATTTGCAAAACAGAAAT
Source organism: Picea engelmannii (assembly GCA_009831015.1). Classification (NCBI taxonomy): domain Eukaryota; kingdom Viridiplantae; phylum Streptophyta; class Pinopsida; order Pinales; family Pinaceae; genus Picea; species Picea engelmannii. Next base: position 15,300 of record ML850225.1, read on the forward strand.
ATAAGTCTAATTTAAGATGATGATTTAGCGTTAATTCCTAGACTTGGGGCAATCTGAAATAAAGTATTTTCTGCTGTTAATTTTCATATTGCAAAACAGAAATGAAAAGTTGATTTTTATGGATCGTTTAGGTGGTTGAAAGGGGAGGACAAGTGCCTATATTCTAGATTAGGCAAATGGGGTCAAATGGGCATCTGAGAGGGCTGTTTTAACAAAGTTTTAGGGGCAAACTGAGCTGCAAATTGCATGCTACAGAAGCCCTAAATTGGCTGGAAATTATGGCAAAATTTATAAGAGAAAGGGGCCTCCAAGAGATCCACCTTCAAACTGATTTCTAGGGTGCTCTTTCACAAGGAAATAGTCTAAGCAAGAATTCATAAGATATTACATGCAACTAGATTCATTTCCATAACAAAATAACAAGTTGATTAGGGAAAAGGAACATTCACACCTAATTCACATCCATTGTGGTTGATAAACCCTTCACTTTGGCCTCAAGAAGTAGCTTTGACAAGTACAAATCAGAAATAACACATCCAACAATTAGCATCCAAGAGAATCGCCTCACATTAGCAAGATGGCACCATTTTATTCCACAAAAGATCTCACAAGAGTCCAGAGCAAAATGATCTCCAAAAATTACAAGCACTTTCAACCTCCATTACAAATGGATGAGCCTCTATTATATAGAGTTTAGGCTCAACAATCTCCTCAATAAAATAATAATATCATGTTGAAAACCCTAGATCTAATCTAGGAATGTACAAACTAACATTATCCACCAACTAACCTGAGTGAACAAGTCAAACAAATGATAAAATATTGGCGATGCCACATGTACAAATCTCCATGCATGAGAGAGCTCTAGTAGGTGGTAGGCCTCCTCAAAGTAGGTGGTTGACCCTATCAAATGCTCCAACAAATGATAAAATAATGCCTCCAAAAGTGTGTCCTCCAAGGCACCTCCAAAATAATAGTAAAATACTTCATTAGAGGTGTGCTCCACAAGAAAGAAGATAAACAAATGCTAAAAATAGGTGCAACGTCTAGGGTTTTGATGCCTAGACAAGTCAACACGTCAACCAAGGCCTCCATATGTGTGAGAAATAATAAATAGGGGGGTCGTTCCTCAATGGCCTCAAAGCATGTGCAATGAAACTAACTTCAAGTGGCATGTGTGGCATCCAATGTGACACATCCTCCTTAAACATGAAAAAGTGTGCAATGAATGCTCCATGAGGTGGACGCCTCCTCAAACCTCTCCAAGGCATAACCACCCTCTACAAGTATGCAAATGGTTACATTCAAGAGTGACAAGTCAACAAACAATATAATAATGTCATGATACACATGCCAAGTCAATCAAGGCTCACCTAACTGCATGGAATAGGAGTCGGCCCCATCATTAAGCAATAAAGTAGTGGAAATAATGTGTGGATGCATCAACATATGTGCCAAGAAGGTGAGCACTCCACAAGAAACCTTAATCCATGTCCAAATAAACCAAACCAAGGGTGAAACCATGCCAAATGAGCTAGGGCATTCCAATAATAAGCCTCCAAATGGTCAAAATAAGGTCAAACTACCCCCTAGAGGAGTTAAATCAACCTCAACATGTGTGCCAGGAGGAGCGCTGCCTCCAAACCATAGTTTGAACCATAATAGAGTGCAATGTGCCAAAATACACCCCAATGTCCTAGGGAGCTCACATTAGGAATCCCCCAACCATATAAAACACATCAAATACATCAATAAACCTACTGGAACCATGTGAAAGGGGGTCAATGTGCTAAGCGCTCTCCAAGGGAATGATATCAACCATGTAAGTGTGTGATCCTCATGTAGAATAGACCCCCATGTGCTAGGAAAATCAACCTCTAGGCAATTTGTACCACCCCAACATATAAACCATGTCCCGCAACCTAGCCATGTGATGACTAGAACAACATCAGAAAAGGGGACCATGCAAATTGTTGTCTCCCCTAGTAACAACATAATACACCAAGTACATCACCAAAACATTGAAATACATCACAATACCACTGGTGCTATATTGGTAATACATTGATGCTCAACCAATGTGCTCTTGCTAAGCTCAAGGGGTAACAATCAAGTGCTCATGCAATCAACAACCTTCCTCTACACACTGTGCACCCACCGTCGAGGTAGTGGTCGAACAAGCCATAAGGGAAGTGCCAGGGAAAGTGTGTGCATCCATAAAATACCCTTGTATCTATCTTATAATCCAACAATGTCATTTGCAAGTGTCTGTCAAGTGTGGCGAAATCACAAGGTGAACCCTCATGCAATATGAGGGGTCACATTGCCTATCATGCCCTAGGCCTCCTCAAAGCTAGGGCGTTTGTTCTCCTTCTCTTGACCTCCCATGTGTAGGGCGTTCCTGTTCTAGGGCTCTCTTCCTACTCATATCATTCATCAATGTGGTCCTTGAAAATCCTCCTTCAAGCTATAACTGCTACTGAAATCCAAGGGTCTTCTATTGTGCTCGGTGAGAGAAGAAAGACCCATGAAAATGCAAAATGAACCATAAATTTTCAGGGGGGTGATAGGGGGATTAAATGTCCTTTTCGGATTTGTGACATTATGGGGAATGCGAAGGCATTCATGATTTGAAGCTTGGTTTTGCTCAAAAGGGTGTGGGAGGCTTAGTAAACAGTGGCTGGCTTTCTCTACTGGCAATTTGAGGGACCTCGTGTTGCTTGGAAACTAATATTCTGGCCAATCAAGACATTCTAGTCTTCAAGGGGTTAGATTGGACTTTCACCAGATTATATAGGTAGAAGGTTGGCTAGGCTTGTTTCTTTGGAAGGAGTTGTGGTATCAAGGAACTTAGCATTGGCACACATGGAGGACTCTAAATCGTGCTCAAAATCTAACTAGTGCAAGCAATGTTGTTTTAGAGGGTCTTGACTCTCTATCACATGATTCTAGAAAGTTGTCTATATAAAATGCAGATGCATGGGCAAGGCCCAATATGGATGGATTGGAGATGCATGTTGGTCTTGTTACCCTTCATATTACATAAGGATTGCACATGTGATTTTCATCACATGATTCAAAGATTTGTAGGTTGGTATGATGATTCTAGCCTTCCAAGGGTTGGAGTTTTGGTAGAAGTTGCTTTAGTGGACCAATTTTGTGGTCACCTAGTCATGTTCTAGTCACTTCTTTCATTTTGTTGTTGCATGGTTAGTTCATGTCTTAGTTGTAAGTGTCCTTTAGCATGGTGGTGTAGTTGCTTAGTGTTTTCCTAGTGTCATTCATATTCCATAACATTTCCATCATTTTACCTAGGTAATTTGTACATCATAGCATGTTTTCACTTTTTATCTAGGTAAAGCCACATTACACTTACATTTCACTGCATTCTCTCTCCTAGAAGGCGCATGGCACATTTTTCTTGTAATTCCCTAAGTCTTGTTTCATAATGACCTTTCACTTGTCATATTTCCACTTTTCTATCATTTTAGTGTGTGAACACATCTAACTGGTTTGAGATATTTTAATTAAAACCCAAAACCTTAGGTTGAGCACTGCATTAAAACCCAACAAGGTGAAACATTTGTTTCTAAGTAACCCCATGAAACCGTAGGAGAGCCTCAATAGTAGGCGAGACTTGGTCATCAACAAGCTTTGAAGCCGACACTACAGTTTCAATTTATGGATAGAAGAAATTGTTTTTGTTATCTTAAAGCATGCTCCTATTTCTTGTCTTATTTGATTAATAGTATTGCCACTCTTATTGATTACACTAGCAACCCTATCATTAGGAGACAAGATTCTGATAGGATCACTACATCAAAGATAGGGTTTTATCGGATTAAAGTGATAGGTCGACTTTTATTGGATTAAAGTGATACATTTGGCAGGAGAATTTATGGTGATAAATACAAGACAAATATCACACAACATTAGATTTGGCAGTTTGTGCATGGAAAATGGCTTTTTAAATAATGACAATTTTTATAATAGCTTGAGTTGTTATGCAATCATTGGTGCACAACCATCTTGGTGATTTCCTCTCAATTGGTTATAGCGAACAATCAACACTTGCAATTGATCATCTATACACACTTTACTCACAGATTTGGTTTGAATCGATGAAGTTTATGGATCTCATTGGGCTTAAATATTGAAGCCATTTTGTAGTCTTGAATATTTGGCCTTTGCAGGGGAAAATATTCAGTTTATTACGGTGCTAAGCTTTTGGAAAGAAGATCGAGAAGTTGGCGGTTCTTTGGATTACGAGAGACAACAAATCTAAAATCAAGAATAATGGTAACTTGCAAATAGTATTTTTGTAAGTTTACTTGTACTCTTCTATATTTAAGTTAAATTACATTATAAATGGGTGCATTTTCGGTAGAAGCTGACACCTTCATTTGTTGAGTTTGCATTGTAGAGTCTGATTGTTAAAGGACGAAGTTGCAAGAAACGCTTTGAGGTCCAAGTCAGCCTTTAAAGGCCTCGAATTGATGAATTATTAGAGTTACTGAACACTCTAATAATCTCTACTGATGTCAATATGGTCACAATTGACAAAACAACTCTTCAATCTGTTCTAACTTGTTTGCAAGATTCGCAAGCCAAAGCATAATTGCTTCAAATTCAGACTCAACTTCTTCATGATGAACTTCAACGATAGAATCTTCAACATTCTGAACTAGTCCTTGTTCAGAACAATCCTCTTTTCGATGATGATGATGATGATTATGATGATAATGATGATTTAGATCAACAACCAGTGTAGGAGCAACTCAGTGAGCCAACTTTAGATACAAGTGCAGATGAAGATGAAGTTGTGCGTGAACAAGTTCAAGATTCTCTTTCCAAGCCAAACCTCAGATCTTGGGAAGAAATTAGAGACAATAAGCACATAATAGGTATTTGATATGAAAAGGAAGTTAACTTTCATATTTCGGATTATACCAAACCAATCCAATTTCGAAGCGTTGGATTTCGTCAAGAAAGTTCATATTCACCTGCTCCAGTTCAAGAGCAGATTCCTAAATGTCAACATTGTCATCGAGTTGGCCATATGGAAGATCATTGTTTTGATCTTCATCCTTGTGAGTATCGTGGAAAGCATAATCATCCTTCAGACAGATGTTCCAAATGTAAGAAAACTGGAAGAGTAAAGAATCACTATGGGCGGATCACTTCTTGGCAATGATCATCAACAACCAAGAAGATCTATCAATGATACCGAAGAATTCATTCTCGAGTATTGACACATCTTGGAGTGGAAAGATTTGCATCTTCTTACCTTGTATCTGATAGGGGGGATAATATCAGCGATTGACAGAAGTTTCAAAGTCCTATCAATCGAGCAAGAACAAGAGAGCCAACATCAGAACCATCAACATGATTTGGTTTGTGGTTTTCCTTAAACCTCCATTTACTAAAAGACTTACAGTTTGTGCTAGACAATAGTTTGTGGTCATCTTTAAACCTCCATTTGAGAGCACTCCAATTAGCAGTAGACATCAACTTCTAGCTAAATTAGGAAATTTTCCTAGAACCATTGAGCCTTAGAGCCAAGTTCCAGAGTTTGTGGTCTTCCTTAAACCACCACCACCATTTAGTAGAAGACATTAGCTTTTGCTAGCCATTTGGTTTGTGGTCATCCCAAAACCACGAGATTTGGAGAGCACATTTGGCCATCGATAGCTGTCCACTTCCATATTTAAGCTCTCTTCTTGGACTCGCATACACCCCTTCAGATTAAGGGGGGGAATGTTGGAAACCTAATCCATTTAGGGTTATGGTATTTTATTGTATTATTCACTTGAGGTGGAATATGAAACATCACAAGTGATAGGAACAATCATCGGGAGTCCAAGAGTGTAAC
>ML850227.1:0-24186 GCA_009831015.1 Picea engelmannii
GAGAGGATAACGATATAGTAACATTCAAAGGGAATATATGTTGGAAGGACCCACCAGGAAACTACTCGGAAGTGGTACTCGGGAGTCTTCGCCTTAAATTTCCTCCAACTTCTGCATGCCTACCTAAAGAACTGGAATTGGAACTGGAACTCTCATTCAAGGGAAGTAAAGTGTCTCCAGCATTTTCAGAAGCAAAATCACCATCGCTGGCAGCTTCTAAAGGCTCATCTGTTGACACCTCTCCCCCAGCTTGTGGCGGATTACTGTTGCTTCTCTCCTCTATCTTCTTCTCTTCTCTAAAGTTGTGCAATCTCCTCCCTATCAGATATCTATCATCTCGGATAGAGTTGTGAAGATCCATAAACCACTGATGAAGCTTTCTAATCCAATACCATAATAACCCCAGCATGAGGCATCCAGACCAGGCAAATCGATAAACTGCAGAATTTACAATAAGAGAATATCCAAAAAGAGGAAACAAACCACGAGCAAAGACATATGGCACACAGAGTGCTGTCAAAAGCTTTACAAGTATTGGTGCCAGAATTTCACGAAGCACCCATAACCCACGTAAGCGAGAAAACCCATCTGCTTTAACTTGCTCGAACTTTATTCGCCAGCTGTCATCTGTAAGGGGTGCCATTTGACCTAGCAATACCTGCACATACAACATAGTTGTTTGCATAGGTACAATGCCTCATAAATAACAACAATACCGACACAAAACAAACTCAAAAGTTCTCATTACTGTCCCTTAATTAAAACTAAATGGGAATAAAGGGAGGTGTACCAATTTCGTCCATATCTTGAGAAATATAAGCCCAAAAGCCCAATCCTGATAGAGAAGAAACACAGGACTTTCATCCACAGGCACCCGCAAAGGGACTACCACCAGCAGGTCGAACAAAAGTCCGATGAAAACAGGTATCACGATGATCTAAAATAAAATATCAAGATCCATTTAGTTAGAAATAAGTAATTTAAGAAGATACTTCATTGTGTACAAAATATCTACAAAAACTCACCCATAATGATAGAAGAATACAACTTTTCAGAACTATTGCGGACCATTTTAGGAACTGCATGAAAAGAACTCTGAAGCTGTGAGCTTTCAAATAGTCTACTAAATATCCAACTCCAGCTGCTGCAGCCCAGATGACATAACATCCCATATTGAAAGCATAAAGATCTGAAATTACAATACAACAAAGAGGAAAGGATAATTCATTAACTGAAAAGAAAACCACATTAATTCAAGAGAAAAGTTAGCCAAACTCCACATTAACAGTAGACCATATCAAATCTTTTCAGAATTTTAGAATGTTACCGTTGCATTTAATGCCATGAGTAATTGGAAGCCGTGGAATTGAAGCAAACATTGCCCGCCCTAGAGAAATAGGTATAACAAACATTGCTGAGTTGAAGCAAAGCAGGGTTAACCATGCCCCAAATAGCAGCAATACAATGCGGATAGCAAATTTATACCTGTTGTCATGAAAGAACATTGAAAAAATCAACCACTTTCTGAAGAAATAGATCATTTTTCAAGTGATTGTGCATAATCTCTTGCAAGAGTGTAAGGGTCATGTTTTATTCCCAACAACTTGAACAAATGAAACAGGAAGAATCTTCAGGTTAATATATTAACATAATGTAACATGCATCTCTTTCTTAAAATCTCAACATATTTCATTCCCTCAACCTTAAGAAGAGAGCACTAGAAATTATTAGTTATCTCAGGTTGCAACTGGACATTTGCAAAGCTTTAAATATCCACAATTGCTTCATAAAGAGATGCCACCCTAACCCCTTTAAAGTTCAGAATAAGGCACAGAAGATCAAATTTGAAAAAAAGAAAGATTGGACTACAGCTAAGCTTAAAACATTGCAATAAACCCCTGAGCATTCTGCGAGTACATTCTTGTCAGTAAATAATTCCTACATATTCAGTTTCTAGACAATCTGATCCTCAGTTAAGTATGTCGTCGTTTTTAGCTTCCATTGCCGCAAAAGAGGATCATCATATTTCAGACAACAAATAAATGAACTATTTTTTACAAGGGTGTTCAAAGAAAAAAAACCTACTCTTCTGAATCATCTTGTTCATCTCCATCATTCTCTTCAAAAGCCGCACCCTCACTTTCATGCACCATCCTCGCAACAATTCCAGCAGCAGGAAGTACTAATCTATGGCGATTCTGTTCTTGGACACCATGATGACGAACATCTTGCAACCTTCCCCGTATTCTTTGTTGACCATTCAAACCATCTTGACCATTTCCGTCCTCAGGGTTTGGCAAGAGGAAGTCAGACAATCCAAGCATCCAACCAATAACAGAAAACCAGTGGAAAAGAACAGTCTTAAAAGTTGCCCGTGGCCTGAAGTGCTCAATGGCAAATGGAATACAGATATGAAACAAAAGCATGTCTGCTGGGATCTCTGTAAATGGATCTGACATCCTGCAGCATATTCAAAATTGACAAGTCAAAACTATATTGACAAAAGCAACTCACATTAGCCAGCGCCGAATAATACTAACTGACAAAAACAGATTATAAATTTAGATATCAACATACGATGTATCCAACGGATATAGTGAAGGTGCCAAAAACATTGCGAGTTTGACCGGTAGGAATACCAGCAAGACAATCAAGCTTCCATAAACCACAACAGACAGCAAGACCCTTCGTGCATGTTTGTGTATCGGATCATCAATGAGATCTCGGAATGGATTATAATTTGGATCAGCGGGATCTCTGAGAAAGTATAAGACACCAGGACGAAGTACCTGTTGATTAAGAAATCACACAGGCATTTTATTTGATACTCTAATTAAATCATATAGTGCGAATTGCAATGCATCACTGAAAGTCTTTTTCCAGATTGCAAAGGCATCTACATAAAAGTAAAGAACTTTAACATGTACTACAGAAATTACACACATCATGAGCACAATTTCCTTAGAAAGAATGAGCAAACCTCTCGAAGAAGGCTGACAAAGATGCTTATTTGTAACATATACACAATCCCAACAAGCCAGTGAAGGAATGAACTTGTTAAAGGTGACTCCCAGAAAAAGCCCACCCTCTGAGACAATGTTGTTCCAAGCATGCTAATGGTGCAGACATCCAGCCACCAACCACATAATAAAGGGAAAAATCCAATCTCCACTAGCAAAAGAAAAGCAACCTTCACCATGGTGAAAAAGTATTTTACTCCAGACAGTAACGACCTTGCAAGGGAAGGAGCAGCCTCTGCCACAGAAGCTATGCCATAGATCCTACCCACTGTCAGTGGCTCGCCTCTGCTGTAGCGTATCAAGGCTATTAAGCCAAGATAACATAAAACAAAAAGTAAAATAACCATGTAACCAATAGAAAGAGTTGCGGCATCAGAAACCCGCAAAGAAGCAAGCAAGGCTTCTGTCAATACTTCCACAGAACCCCCAATTTTAGTAACATTTGAACTGCCATCAGAGTGAGGCATACCAGTGCTCATATTCCCTAGAAGCAGCTCCTTGGTCAGGGCAGTTGCTGACATATTTGCAACTGACTCGAGACTATTCTTTAAAGTGATTTCAGAGAGAGCCAAATCTGACCCTGTAGCGCTAGACATCGCTGCTGTAAGTAATGAACTAGATGTGGTGACTGCAAGTTGAGATGCAATGGAAAGAACTATCCGTCCTAGTTGGAAAGGTAGAAAGATTACAACACCAAGAAATATCATATTACTGGCCAGCACCTGCAAGGTAAACATCTCAACAAAATTATTCTTCGAGAAATGCTAAGCAAACAAATTTGTATTATTAAAGAAAGATCTAAATCAGATAGAGGCAATATATGAAATTAAGTGAGACATGTAAAATTTTCCAAAAGGATTACACTAAATTTAGGGTTTTCGGCAACATGACTGCCCACGAAGTATGGTATTGGTCAGCAGTGATACTGCAATATGTATGATGTCAGTCCATAAATTAATAATTGGATATATATGTAAGTATCAATGTCAATCACTGATATCCACCACATTTGTCAAGAACATAATTTCAGCTTGCAAAAATCAAAACTACCAAACTGTTCAAAATTTGATCACCTGCATATACACCAACCTCAAAAAAAACACATGTTTCAAGATAAACCACTAGTGGCTTGAAAACAACTCTGGTCTAACTACCTTCTCATAGGGCAATGGACTCACCGTTATTGCATTTTCAATCAAATGAAATACAGGACCTTGCATCCCCACAAGTTCATCAAATGGCACATCCTCAATACCATCCACATCATCTCCACCATCAAACATTTGCTCAACATGTGCCTCAAGCCGTGCAGCTTGCATTTCCACACGAGCTGCTACATTTTGGGCATTTCTCCTGATCAATTGCCCTGCGCCAACATTTTCCTGGCCAGCTCCACCACCCTCACCATTCCCCCCAACAAGATGAGCTCCATCTGGTACAGGTAGACGCCTTCCTACTCTTTCACCATTTTGTCTGTTGACACCATCATCTTCCCTCTCAGGATTCGGCCTCTCAATTTCACGAAGATGTCTAAAGAACTCCCGCAGAGAGGTTGCACACAAAAATATAAAAACAATTAAAGCTGACATGAGGAATCCATGTAAACAATCTGTAAACAGAAGAGCTGGAGAAATATGAGTCGTGGAGATACGACTTAGAAACAGTTTCTGAGCCTCCCCAAGACTTCTCACGAATGACAGCTGCCAGATCCAGAAAGTTATGAATGGTATAAAGATAAGCCATATAGAAAGTACAAAGGAAAGCCGCAAAATGAAGTGCAAGCCATGCCATGCTTTTGCTGCGGTGCCAAATAAAACCTCTCTGAAAGGTAATCTTGTTGGCGCATTATCAGCATAAACAGGAGAGAAACGGAAGGGATGGTTGCAGACCTGCACAGGAATATCCAACAGAGTAGATCAGAAGAAAGTAACAAATACAATGATAGAAGAATACAACATAAAAGCATTGCAGTCAGTCAAACCTTTATGCCACAACCTAACAACAAAAAATGGTTCAGTTCTGCATAAAAAAATAGTCGCAACCTTAAAGGAGAATGGCAAACCTATTTCACTGTTGACCTATGGTCCAAAAGGGACTCCACAAATAAGACTGTAAACTCTGCGGAAAAATAAAACAAAATATGCCAACTATCGAAAATGAACACATGATAATGTCATAAGGCTAGCAACAAACCTGTAAAAACAGCTAGAGACAACAAGCATTACTTGAAGGTATAATTTTCCTCAGCATACCAAAAGAAAGTCAACAAACTGCCTCACCCTTGACTACAACCTACCCTTGCCAAAAAAAGCAAACTCTTAAGCCTCACCCTTCTTGATCGAATATAGCTCCAAGGTTCAACAGACACAGTATAAAATTTTCTGTTTTAACTCTAAATCTTATCTGATTAAATTACAAAATCCTAACAAAAAACCATGCCGTACATCCAACATCAGCATCACTTTTAACACTTTCACAACCTTTAGCAACTGAACACACTCCAAATTTCTCTACCATAAGTTTGGTCTCCTAAGCTAGACGTCATTTTATTTTGTTGCAATTCACTGTTTGTTTTGGATAATGCTTCAACAAAGAAACTGGCAAGGGATGATACAATTGTTAGCTGTTAGACTGTTACTACTAAACAATTTAGAAAATTAACCAAAATTAACCAGTTTAGCAACTCGAAATTCCATTTCAGTGTCTCACCCTTGTTGTCCCAGACTCAGTTGCATGGTCATAGTGCATTCACTGCACACTTTTTCTACACAACCCTTTTTTTTTTAATTGTTGTGGGAGCTCACCATTTTATGGTACCTATTTTAAAACAATCATAGACAATTTTAAATTAGCTTTATAAATTTTCATATGTATTAGAACTAACTTTTGTTAAAAAAAATGAAGTCTAGGAATCAAACTGAGGACCAGCCCTCAGCCAATGAGCTTCTCTACCATTGAGCTACATACCCCTTTCATGAATGGCAACTTTAATGGTTTGTTGAAGACATTTGAGTCTTGACATGCCACATCAAGCACTCCTCAAGCCACACTTCAGTTGAGGCTTCCTAGCCACCAGGCTCTAATACCAAGTTAAAAATTGGAAAGGCAAGGAATCAGACTCAGAGCTACCCCCTTCTGGAGGGCTGCTCCGCCACTAAGCTCCATGCCCCTTTCATGACAAGTGCCCTTACTGAGTTTCTCTAGGAATTTGGTTTGCCAAATCCAACACTATACCTCAAGCCAAATATCAGCCAAGGACCCCTAGACACCAAGCTCTCATGCCATGTTGAAAACTAGACAAGCTAGGATTCAAACCCAAGGCAGCTGCACACCTCCAACCAACAAGCTGCTCTACTACCGAGTTACAACTCCCCAGCCAGCAGACTACTCTACCACTAAGCTACATGTCCATTTCATAGTGGGCACACACTTAACAGTTTGTTGCAAAATCGTGGATTGTCATATCCAACACTCTTCTTAAGCCACTATGCACCTAAGGCCTCTAAGCCACTTAACTCTGATGCAATGCTGAAAACTAGACAAGCTAGGAATCCAACCTGGAACCTACCCCTGACCAGTGAGGTGCTCTACCCCTTTCATGCCAGGCACCCTTAGCAGTTCATTATAGAAGTGTGGATTGCAACATCCAACACTCGCCCTCAAACCACACTTTGGGTTAGGCCTCTCTTAGCCACATATCTCTAATACAATATTGAAAACTGGAAAGGTTGGGGACTGAACCTAGGACCTACCCCTGGCCAGTAGGCTGCTCGCAGCTCTACCACTGAGATACACGCAGGACTTACCCCCAGCTAGAGTTATTCTACCACTAAGCTACATACACATTTCATAACAGGAAACAGTTTGGTGAACATGTGTGAATCACCACATCCATGATCCAACACTCCCCTCAAGCTAATACCTCATACTGAAACTAGAAAGGCTAGGAATCAAACCCTGGACCTGCCCTAGCCAACAAGCTGCTCTACCACTAAGCTACATATGTCATGCCCCCAGCCAATGGGCTGATCTACAATTGAGCTCCATGCTAATTTCATGATGGGAAGCATTACCGGTTCACCGTGCAAGTATATATGGCCACATTCACTGAAACTTCACAAACATATCAAAGTAGAACATAAATCTTAATTTTATTGTTGTTCTAGGTCACAAGGTAAGCCATGCCACATTCACTGAAACTTCACAAACATATCAAAGTAGAACATAAATCTTAATTTTATTGTTGTTCTAGGTCACAAGGTAAGCCATCCATTCTGAGAAAAGCTCAGATGCAAGTTGCAACCAATGGGTTATGTTTTCTCAAAGATATGTCATAGAGAAATTCATCCCATCTCTATGTTGGTCTTTAAAGTTTCATAATTTTGCCTGGACTTTTATGTTGTATTCCGATTGATTATTTTCCCTTCAAGTATATTGATACCCTTTTCCTATTTCAATATTTCTTAGGCATGATCCAGGACCAGGTAGCATCATCGTGGTTAATTTGTCTCATTTGCCAAATGAAGGTAATGAGTCCAATCAACTCTTTGCTAGTCAATTTCGGATTACTTGCAGCATTAATTAAACCTATCACAGGCTCTGTAACAGGAAATGGTGAGTACTCAACGAATCAACGAATAAGCTAAGCCAACATTTTGATCAAAATTGCAAGTTATTGCTGACTTTGCAGAGTTTTTGTTCCCTTATTTTTGAATTTATGTTCCTTGATTTTAAAGAGCCGAGTTATTGCTGAGTTTTGGTGAGTTACCAAGTTAACTCTCCATTTTCGGCTTGGCAAGTTGTTGCCGGGTCGTGTGACTCTGATCACGGGCTATTATGCAAAACCATAGATATATATGCCATAATCAGCCAACTGATTTAGATGGACTAATTAATTTCGTTAATTAGGGTTTCAATATCTATCTCCATTTACACAAAAAAAACACACTTACCCACAAAAATATGTCAATGGAAACCAAGTGGACAAGAGAAAAAACATAGATAGATGCCAGAACCAACCAATTTGTTTAGGTGACGTATTTTAATTTTCTACAAATTAAGACAGAGTAACAGGTCACAACCTCGCAGATAAAAAAAATTGCGCGGTTAATTAGGGTTTCAAAACGTATTTCTAAATTTACAGGAAACCCCACCTATCCACCAAAATATGTCTATGAAAATCAAGTGGGCAAAAGCAAAACCCATAAAATTGTCTGTCTGCGAGGGAATTAAATGCCAGGAATATCAATTGGGTGTCAACATACCTCGCACTGCCGTGCGTTGCTGTGATTGAGCCACTGAAGAAGGCAATCCTGATGAACATATCTGATGCTTCCACTGCATGCACACGGGTAAAACAGAGGATTCTCCGAGTCTCCGGACGTCCTGCATATTCGACAAACATCTTCGTCCTCCTCCGTTGTTTCGTCAAATGAATTGACCCTCTGAGGGGGCGAGTCCGACGCCGAGGTCGAGGGTTCGAGTCCCATCCCATCAGGTCCCCAATTTGCAGGCCGTTCCTGCTGGGGCTCTTCAGCTGCAATCTCCATGGAAGATACGCAGCGAAATAGCCCCTTCAATAATTCACCAAATCCGTATGGCTAATTCACTAAAGAGAAAACCCAAAACCACCAGTTAGTCTGATAATTGCTTACCGAATGCGACTGATCCGAAAAATAAAAGGTCTAACCCCTCCAAGGGGCAAATGCAATCTGACATCAAAATAATAGATCCTCGAAGCGATGGCCAGGTCTTAATAGAGGGATAGATGTGAGATACAGTCAACGAGAAAAATATAAATAATTGGGAACATAGATGATTCCCCGAAATACATCTTCAACTGGGCAGAAGAAGGGAGACTGGAAGTTGCCCTTTACCGTCCTTGAATAACCCACTTGAACTCCCTCGATTGACGGGTTGTAATAAAATTAAATAAGATATTTGATCATTTGGCATAAAATTAGATATTTTTCTTTCTTATTTATTAAATAATCCATGACACATAATCTAATGGTTTCTACTTAGATTTCAAGGTGGCTAAAATGCAACTTGAGTTGTATATGGTTTCAAGTATGTTACTAACGTTAAATGTTATCAAAAAGCACATGTTTTCATTGAGGTAACCTTGGCAATGACCACAAGGGAAATCGATTTTCTTGTGGATATTATCTAGGTTGAAACCGTCTTTTTGGTTTTGGAGTAAGACTTAAAATTGTTTTTAATTGGTTAAGAGCTTGTCTTCCTTGGACATAAGGAAACAAATTAAAGGCCCAAGACCCAAAGGTATCCAGCAGGAAATCTACCCACTTATGGACCACGAGCTGGTCATTTTAGGTGGCACAGTTTTCCTTGAATAACGGCAATGAGTTAGTACACATTTTGCAAATAGCAACGAGTGATGGTCATCCTAACTGGACTGAGTTATGATAGGTTTTGCCACCTTCGAAAAAATAAAAAAAAGATCCCAACATTTCCATTCTCAACTACAATGGGTTGAATTTCTACCAATGGCATAAGTATGTTTCCGAATGTCTCAATTTGGCAATTTGGTGAAGCACCGATTTCCATAAGGATCTGGACTTTTGAGTTCAATCGCATACAATGCTCATGCATCACTAGAACTTCATGGATTGTATTTTTACCAATGACATGAGTTCCTTGTTAAATGTCATGGTTTGGAGTTTCAGTTAATGACCCATATCTACATGCAATTGGTCTTGATTTTGATCCCCATGATATTTTTGCATCATTGCAGTGCCATGTAAAAGTCTATGGGTTGAATTTCTACCAAGGATATGGGTACCTTATCGAATGCCCTAATCTAGGATGTTGGTTAAAAACCCATATCCAAAAGGAGTTGCTATTGAATTCAATCCACCCTATAGTGCCCATTCATTGCCACAATTACATATACAACTCTCTAGGTTGAATTTCTACCAATGATGTGATTGGACATTTTATTAAGGGCTCATATACACATGTAGTTAGTCTTGAGTTCGATCTACATTTTGTTAAGGGCTCATATCCACATGTAGTTAGTCTTGAGTTCAATGCACTTTGTAGTGCTTATGCATCGCTACAACTCCATGGATGTACCTTGTTGAAATGTCTGCATCATGCATTTGGTTAAAGACCACATACCCACATACAATTGGTCTTAAGTTTGATCCCCCCATCCTCACAATGCTTGTGCATTATTACAACTCTACTTTTTGAATTTCTACCAATGACATGGGCACCTTGTCAAGTGCCCCGGTCTAGGATTTTGGTAAGGAAATCATATCCACAAGGAGATGGTCTTGAGCACAATCACCTTGTGGTGCTCGTGCATTGCTACAACTCAAGTGGAGTAAACTACATGAATTGAATTTCTACCAATGACATGAATACTTTGTTAAATGCCTCAGTTTAGTATTTTGGTTAAGGACCATATCCACAAATATTTGATCATAAGTTTGATCCACCCTGCAATGCTCATGCATCACTACAACTTCACATATGTGGATGCTTTGTCAAATGCCCAGGTGTGGCATTTTGGTTAAGGACCAATATCCACAAATAATTGATCTTGAGTTTGATCCACATTGCAATGCTCGTGCATCACTGGAACTCAACATACAGCGCCAAGGGTCAAATTTCTACCAATGACATGGGTGCCTTGACAAAATGCCCTATATTAAGGACCCATATCCACACATGGTTGCTACAGTTGCATAGTAGAGCTTGTGCATCACTGCAGCTCCACATACAAATTGATGAGTTCAAATTTTACCAATAATGTGGGTATTGTTATGAGGAAAATCACTCTATGGCATGGGGTAAATCCCAAGTATGCTATATAAAAGAAATGCTAACAGGACAAGATCAAGAACCTACCTCGTCCGGACGTTCGATGAAGACCACCCTTGAGCGTGCAACTCAAAGCTTTACACATGCAACTTGTCCTCAACAACCAAGATGCGCAAGCATATGGTGACACTATATAATGTTAGCATATAAAATAACATAATCCATTAACATACATGACAAATACGCCCATCGAATAATAATTCAAATATTTGCAAGATATCAATTGGATGGGAAAAGAGTATTTCTATTAAAAATGATCAACATAAGTGTATAAGTGACAAGCTTCTGTGTCGGCACACATCGGAACTGAGAAACTAAGTCCCTCCAGCTGGGCCTCCGCCACTTCAATCCTCCACCAAAGGCAAGCTCATGTAAGTGAGACAATGAGGTTCTCCAACAAATAAGGAAGAGCTTGGGGGCTGAACAATGTGTTCAGACTGTTAGCACTAGAAGTCACCCTCCGATTGCAGAAAGGGTAAGCCCAATACCCATCAGAGTTTTATGTCACAGGTTGGTTTTAAAGAGGTCAAATGGGTGCAAACTCAAGATGATATCGTTTTAACTCAGAAAACTGGACGGGTATGCACATGTAGGTGAGGTCTTGATTAACTTCAGTCAATAAGTTGGATTAAGGGTGAATAGAGGGAAGACTTTGGTTAGGAGAGTGTAGAGGTATGTTGTAGACATCAGGTCTTCCAGCAGCCTATGGAGGAAAAGCTTCAAATACAATATACTCTTGGATTCAAAACTTTAGGAAACTGAAGAACATAAATAACAACACTACAATAAAAAATTTCAGTCGGCAACATAAATAACATAAATAACAACACTACAATAAAATATCAAAACTACAATAAAATAACAACACTACAACACTACAAAATATCAGGCATCTTCTTTTGTGACCTATACGGGCGTTGTAGGTGCTAATCTTCTTTGTGGACCCCCCCTTCACTGATATGACCTCCGGATGTGACCAAGTGCTTACCCAAAGGGTGTTTTGCGACTTCGCATTTCAGGTGCTTCGTTGTGAGCCACTCTCGAGTCTCCCGATTTTCGAACTCGCGAATTGGAGCCTAGAGAGCGCTAGCTCCCTTCAAAAATTTTGATTCGTGAAACTGCAAATCCACTGATCTAACGCCACGTGCCCCCGTGAATTGAATGATCCATATCTATTTCGGGCTTTGGCCATTGGGGATTTGGTGCCTTCCTCACTTTGAAATTCCCGAAATGGCTTTCTCTATAGTTTGGATTTGGCGCCACGCGTCCCTCTAGATCGGATGGCTTATGCTAATTTTGGGTTTTGGGACTTTGGACCTTTGATGATTAACTTTAACATTATTTCGAAATCCTGATTCCCTCGATAATTTACCACCGTTGATCTCTCCCAATGAGATCTACGGCCCAGATTTAATCTTTGCTCGACCATTGGTTTCGGGCCTGGAATGAGTCGCTCTGAGTGTTGTGCTTTGCACTCATGGCTGCGGCCCGCGGCCCTTGACAACTGTATGTGATAACATTTGGCTCCATAGGGGATGGCATGCTCCCTATGAGCTACCAAGAACAAGTAGTTCCAGTGCTTTAGTTGTTGGGTTATGGAATCTGGCTCAAAACATTTCGCTGAACGCCGACATGTACACTATTCTACTTATAAAAGGAAAACAAACACACATGCTCCAGAAGGAGCTTATTTATGTACAATCTTATACTAATTGATCTTTACAAAGTGCTAGGTGAAAGCAAACTTCCACTATAGCCACCCAGACTGTCCAGTAATAAATTTCTTATCTTTTCTGCAACTGATCCTCAAAAAGCTAGGGAAGTATGACAGTAGAACGAGAACATGGCTTGGAATGTTGCCCATACCCCCAAATGATGATAAGATGAATAATTCTACAGGCTCCAATGCTTTTTGAAAACACAACTCCATTTATGACCCCACAGGATCACAAAATTTACAATAAGGGGAGCTCAACTGGTAAGAAATTACCTCATGTTCTTCATTGTTGCTCACCTATTGTTTCATGCTCTCAGAGTGTATAGGTGGGTGGAAAACTGATGCAGGTTGGCCAATACCAGGTGATATTTGTTCATTTACAGGCTCTGGGCAGGATATGAACTGCACATTTGGTTCTACCTCTTCTTCTTCATGACTCTCCCAAGGATCAGAATCATAATCATCATAAACATGAACCATGGGAAAGCTCTGCTCTTTATCTTCTGTAGGCACATAATGCTAGATTTCCACACAATGTTTTTCCTCAATGTATAAAGGAAAAGGCTCAGTGGTATGCTCTTGGAAATCCTCAAAATATGAAACATATGATTCCATGTATATAGCCATAGGATCATGAATCGTGTGACAGAATCCTAGCTGCTTTAGAAGACCAGGTTGCTCCTCTATAAATGCCTCTCTGCTTGCAAATAAAAAACCTCCTTGCTTCTTCAAAAATAACTCTCGATCATCAGCAGTTGCAGTCTCTTTTCCTTGTTGTTTTTCCAGCTCTAATTCATAATCACTATCTTCTTGCTCAGAATCTGAAACATGTTGACAGTCTTCTTCCTTAGGCACACACAATTTTTTAAGATATGATTGCATATGAACCCCCTTGCTAGCCCTGATGTTCTCTTCGACCTCTTGACCATCTTCAAACAGGTGTCTTAATGATGAATATTTTCTCTCTCTCAGGAGAAGGACCAACTCTGGATGTTGAGCCATGACATAGTACACCATGGCAGTAGTCTTTGTGGGTCTGATATCCATATGCAAACTATGATAAACACTGTAAAACCTCATGTTGAAGACAACTAAGGCTTCCTCTTCCCCTCTCCTCAAGGCATTAAACTTAAACCAATATTGATCAAGGGACTTGTTCTCACCCCAACACTTTAAAAATGCATGGCATAGCTCGCTCTAGGAGCCAATAGAACCGACTTCCAACCATCTAAACCACACAGCAAGATATCTAGACGGGGATTGTGAGAATAGCCTCATGATAACATTGTCATGATCAATCTCAAATTGGTCAACAAAGTTCTCAAAGGCCCCCAAGTGCCTCTCGGATGTAACATGGTCTTCTCCAGAAAACCGAGGAAGATACTCAAAGGAATAACGAGGATAAGGATGAAGGTCATGTGGTAGCCTTAAAGGTTTAAACAACTTATTTATGGTTTTAATTTGAAAAGCAATGGGCTGATAATGAGGATTAACGAGTTGATGGCAAGGCTCAACAAGAATAACGGAGGGTAACGAGATTTAAGAAGAATGTGAATTATTTTCAACCTCCTCAGGACTACAAAGGTGATCAATTTCAAGAGGAGATGCAATACAGATCTCACTTTTATGAATAGGTAGAGGTGAAGACACGAGATCAGTATCTACAACACAAGAAGAGGGCATGTTTTCTTATTCCAAGGATGGATAAATAAAGGAAGGCATATTATCATCTGAATAGACAAAGCAGAGGATAATCCTCTTTATATGTGAAGGGAAAGAGAGAAATGAGCTGATAAATAAGAACACAATTTCATGAATAAAGCTCATAAATTGATACATGGTCTTCCCCTTCGGTATGGTCATATTTCTGTCAACAGGATCCTCCCCAGTGGAGTCTTCGATAGTGGAGTCACTAGGTGCAAGTTACAATCTTCAATGGTTATGATGTCCGATGCACCTTCAGAATCAAAAGCTCATTGTCATTCTTACCCAGGGAAATGTCTTCAATTCGTTCCCCGACAATGACGCCAAGAATGTTAGCACTAGAAGTCACCCTCCGATTGCAGAGAGGGTAAGCCTAGTACCCATCAGAGTTTTATGTCACAGGTTGGTTTTAAAGAGGTCAAATGGGCACAGACTCAAGATGATATCGTTTTAACTTAGAAAACTGGACTGGTATGCACATGTAGGTGAGGTCTTGATTAACTTCAATCAATAAGTTGGAGTAAGGGTGAATAGAGGGAAGACTTTGGTTAGGAGAGTGTAGAGGTTTGTCGTAGACATCAGGTCTTCCAGCAGCCTAAGGAGGAAAAACTTCAAATACAAGATCCTCTTGGATTCAAAACTCCGGGAAACTAAAGAACACAAATAACAACACTGCAATCAAACATACATTACAATACAGTCAAAGCAATCCATGTGAATCCTTCAATCATGGACACTTCAGTATCAGAGGCAAATATGATGAGAAAGAAGTTGAATTTCATTAAACAAGAAGTCTCTGATCAAAATACATAACCAGAGAACCAGAAGCTTCATCAAAAGTTGACAATACGAAAGCACTACTCAACCATCGATGTTAACAAAATATCAAAACTGAGTATAAATACTTAGAACTGTTGCAACTACTAGGAGCACGATCGGACCACTGCATTCAAAGTTTTCAGTCGGTGCCTGCTCTGTCAGACTGTGCAAGCCTTCTCATGTTAGACGTGAGCTCGCCTCAGTTATGTGCTTTACAGGAAAATTCGTCGAGAAGGAAGCTTCGGATTGACAATATGCACTCATGGTCATTCTCAACATGCTTTCCATTTATGGGGTGAGAGGAGGTCTCAACTGCTGCCCCTATTTTCAATAACTACCTTCATCGGGATCGAGACGAGGCCTGACACCCATGAATGTTCTAGGCGATGCCCACAACTTCTTGGAGTCAAATCCGACGCCTCGAGGCCATGCAAATCTTCTTCTGTGACCAATACGGGTGTTGTAGGTGCTAATCTTCTTTGTGGACCCACCCTTCATTGATATGACCTCCGGCTGTGACCAAGCGCTTACCCAAAAGGTGTTTCGCGACTTCGTGTTTTGGGTGCTTCGTCGTGAGCCACTCTCAACTCTCCCGATTTTCGAACTTGTGAACTAGAGCCTAGAGAGCGTTAGCTCCCTTCAAAACTTTTGATTCTCGAAACTGTAAATCCACTAATCTGACACCACGTGCCCCCATGATTTGAACGGTCTAGATCTATTTTGGGCTTCGGCCATCGAGGATTTGGCGCCCTCCTCACTTCGAAATTCTCGAAATGGATTTCTCTGCAGTTCGGATCTGGCGCCATCGTCCCTCTAGATCGGATGGCTTACGCTAATTCCGGGTTTCGGGACTTCGGACCTTTGATGATTAACTTTAACATTATTTCGAAATCTCGATTCCCTCGATAATTTTCCACCGTTGTTCTCTCCTAATGAAATCTACGACCCAGATTTAATCTTTGCTCGACCATTGATTTCAGGCATGGAATGAGTCGCTCTGAGTATTGTGCTTTGCGCTCATGGCTGCGGCCTGCGACCCTTGACAACTTTATGTGATAACACCGACTTTTAAGGATAAAGGGATGCAGACTCAATGTGAAGTGAAATTTCTCCAGAGTATCTTTGCTCTCAAAAGTTGAATTCTCTCCTCCTCCACGGCTTGGATATGGCCCAATTTATAGCCTTCAAATGGAATTGAAGGGCCAAGTTGGAACATTTCCAGTATATGGAAGGTCAAGGATCATGGATCTCGTGACGTGACATGGAAACTCGACACAATTTTAATTTTGGGCACAAAACCCGATGTACACGGGATGTAATGGTGCAACCTGCGTATACGGATGTTGTCTAACTTGTAGGGTGCGTATATGTGGAAAAATATGATTTTTTAGCTCTGGAAGGTACAACAAGGGACTTCAAGTCTGCATAGCAAAATGGAAAGGCCTTCTAAGAAAGTTGCATGGGGTGAGGCAAAACTTGCTATAACAGATGCCCCTTAATGTGTGAGGTCAGAGGAGTATCTACGATGGCTAAAATACATTATAATTCCCAGAAGTGGAGTGATGGAGACTCAACTGGAAGTGCTAGCTGCTCATGCGAATATTACAATCCATAATGACTTTGTACACATGGCTGCCAATTTGAATTACACTGCATATCCATGTGAAAATATACCAAAGAGTTGTTCATGGCCATGAATAGGAAATACAAAATAGACACATGCCATAGGTTGTCATAGTCATGAACAAGGCCCAGTGAAAACCACTGTCAAAATCAATCTGAATATATATGTATACAATGGGGTACGATTTGATCTCCCATGATCTATGAAGTCATATAGGTACTGGTCCAATGAACGACGACAACAACTCAGGAAAGCTACTACTGTAAATTGAATATCTTCTACACGGTCTGCCAAAGGTGAAAGTCTACATTATGTGAATAGAGGAGTTGAATTCGAACACAATGAGATTTCATTTGATTACTAGTCATTAATGGATATCGTTAACAAACACGAGACAACCTACCGATAATGAAAGTAGGTATCAAGACACCGAGTGCATTCTTACAAGTGTGAATAAAGGTGTTGAGGTCAAACACTTGAAGAATCCATCGATCATGAGACATTGATGTATTCCCAGCTGTCAATGATGGGAGAACCTGTCATTGATGATTGCAAGCCTCTAGGTACTCATAGGACTCTAGGCATCATTTCCATAATAGATGAGCTCAAGTCGATGGAAGGAGACCCGATGAAAGGAGAGCATTAAGGCATCTCTCATCAGTTAGCACGAGGTACAAAACAATAGCTTGATGATTTGGATGAAATCGAACGAAGAGGATGTTTACAAACCAACGACCCTATGTGTCTCTTGCATGCACCAGATGCAAGTAGTGCATGAAAGAGACCCTCTGAATAACAACCAATAAGGAAAATTGTCAACAAAGGTGAGGAAACCACCAATAAGTCTAATAACATCCAAGACATTGCACGAATCCCAATGTATGAATAGATTTCTTGTCATTGAACACAAAGGAAGATTAACCAGTTAGAGGAGTAAAATCTAAGCAAAGAGCTCAACTTCCTAAGTGTTGATGATTGCAACTATGTGAGACATTCTCCTGCTTACAAACCTGTGAGATGTGGATCATTGCAACAACGCGAGTCTTTCTCCAGCTTAAAAACCTGAGAGAAATCCCCTAAGAATGGTTCCTACCTGAGACATAGCTGGAATGTAGAGATGACCTCCTCCATTCAGAGAGTTGACAAGAACTCCAGATGAGTATTGATCCGAAAAGATCTTTTAATGACTGTGGTTGAGTTTTTAATTGCATGTAATTATTAACCATTTAAGAAGCTAAAGAAAGAGGATGAAGATGAGAGAATATATCACAACCATAATACAAAATATGGATCTGAACTAAAGCAATAAGAAAAGCAAACCATAACAAGAGAAGTGATAACGGAGTTCGGCACAAAATTTCCTACGTCTCCGGGCCTTTGTCTCAGTGGGGGGGGGCTTCTTTATTAATTCTTCAATGCTTGCACAGTACAGAAAAAGTACATCAAATGGATCTCATACTGGTCTCACTGTGTTAAGCTCGACCTCAGAAATCCAACAAAACTGACGGCACTGAAAAAGATTGAGTGTAGCTCCCAGAAATGGTCCGCAAGCGTCTGCTCCTCAACAACTTCCCTGCATAAAAATGGCTTTGGCTTGGCTTTGCTTCAGCATAACTCTGATATGAATGCCCTCCCATGGCCTCAAATAGGCTTGGTTTTTATAGATCTGAAGTTGGTTATCCATCCCCAATTTCCTCCCAAAATCTGGGCTTAAATCCCCCTTCAAATGGCCCAAAATCCCCCAAAAATCCATTTTCTAGGCTAAATATCAGTCAGAAATCCCCAAAAATCATTAATATATGGTTTAAAAACCACTTTTTGTTTAATTATTGGGATTATCCCCCTTGATTGGTGCGTGCTCCCTCTCTGTGGTCATATGACTGCATAAAACCATGGGTTGGGGATTAGCCCCAACCCCCTTCTGCTGACATAGTAATGTATTACATTTTAAATAAATTTAAATGTGTTTCATATAATAAGAACCATATGTGGCGCGTTGATGTTTGACTATTTCTCAAAGCTTGGGCTTGGTGGGAGGTCGTGGGTTCAAAACCCATGGACCCCAAAACATTTTGAAACTTGCCACAACTACTGACTGGGTGCCACGTGATTGCCCATGCCTGGGCCACGTGGCATCACCTCATTTGCCCGAAAATTGACAAGTGTCACGTGCCACGTGTCCAAACCTGATTTGATTTGTCATCTGCCCAGTCACCCTGCTGCCTGTGCTGCCACATGTCACTTCCTCCACTGCCACGTCACCTTTTGACTGTTGATTTTTTTTTACTTTTTAGTTGTTTGGGAAAACGGTCGGAGTGTGATAACTCTCGCATACTGTGCCCGTTTGAGAAAGTGAATATATGGTCAGAAGCAGCGCAACGAGCCGGTCGCAATGGAATTGGTTTCGTCTGATTATGAGAACTTTAATTTTTGAGCCTTTTTGAGCCCTATCAGTCTCTTGTATCCGATTCTGGATCACACCTCCCCACTAAAGGACCTTTTGGTCCCCAAAAGGTTACTAACTAGTCAACAAGCTCGGGATAGGCCACCAATCTTGTCCTCTGTCTCTAAACTCTATCCTGTGCACCTGTCTCATCAAGATCAACTGTAACACAATCATGACAACTGACAACATATTGTTAGCCATTTGAACCCTGTTACATCTTATTGAAGCCACTATCATCCATGTAGACAACATTACTAATGATAGCATCAAAAAGACGACTGCAAATGAGCTAATATACTTGTAATATTTGCAGGACATGAGTTTATGTTGAAGCAACTTATGATTGATTTTCCATTCAACAATCATTCCCTGTTCTTGCTTAATATCAATTACTTCATTTGAAACAATTATTGGTTTGTTGCTTGCTTGAACTTCCTTCTTTAATTGTTCCATTGTTTGAAGTGTTTTATTTGCCTTAACATGATGAGCATGAACCACATAATCTTGACCTGCTTTGGTTAATTGATATTGATTCTTTGTCTTGTAGAAGATTGTCTTACGATCATATAAGTATGGACTACCTAAGACCATTCCACATTCACTTAACGACACTACATCACATGTTACCTCGTCCACATACTTAGATGAAATTGCAAATTTGATTGTGCACTGCTTTGTTATGTGCATTTGATGATGATTGCTTAACCATTTAAGTGTGTAAGGATTATGATGAATTTGTGTTTTTAACCCCAATTTCTTAACCAATTCTTCTGAGATTAGATTAGCTTGAGATCCATTGTCGATTAATGTGTCTATCTTAGTGTGTCGTATGATGGTCCTTATATGAAACATGTTACTTCTACAATCAACGCCTTCACCAATTTTACCTGTCATACCAACCAATGAGATCTTTGATTCATCACCTGAATCCGATCCCAAGTCTGTGGGTCTTGTTGTCGCTGCCACTGTTTGCATTCCCTTCTTTTCCTTGAACCACTTTGGCCTCTTCTTGGGATGCAACTGCCAACATCTGTCCTCATCATGTCCCTCTTTCTTGCAATGCTTGCAAGAGGGATTCCCTTCCTTCCTCGTCATTGCATTTGAATTCTTGCCATGCCATTTCCTCTTGTCCTCTTTCCTTGAAGACGATGATTCCCTTGACACACCTGCTTTCCCTGCTTCAATATACATTGCTTGAACATAAACCTCATCAAGGTTATTGGGTCCAAACATGAATACAGTGTTTCTAATATGTGCAGGTAAACCTCCTATATACTTCATAAGAGTTTCATGTGTATGTAAAGGGATATCTAACATCAATTCCATTTTTCGAAAACCATCAGTATACTCTTGCACTGTTTGTCCTTTTCTTAGTTTTAAAGATTGTCATTCAATTAATGCTTTTTCTTTATAACCCAAAGGATAGAATTGTTTCCTAAGTGCAGAAATGAAGCTTTGCCATGATGGAAATACATTACCCACTTGTTGCATTCCATTTTGAAACTTGCTCTGCCACCAGATGAGAGTTGTGCCTGCAAGTCTCAAAGATGCCAACTTGATTTGTGTGGCCTCATCCTTGATCTATTGCACACTGTCGTAAACCTCCATCTGCCTGACCCAATCGTCAAGTCTCTCTGCATTAACTTCACCATCATATATGGGTAACTCAAATTTAACATCAAGTTTTAACAATGACATTTCGTTCTTATGTTTATGAACATGTTTCTTTGCATTAGATTTAGAAGTTGAACTTGAAGAAGAAGGAGAAGGAGGAGGTGATGATGGAGGTGAAGGAGGAATCTGAGGATGATCCTCTTCCTCTTCACTTTTTTCCTTTGAAGATTCACCCAAAACTAGTCTCTTTCGTTCCAAGTAATCCTCATACAAAACTTTCACCATCTCCAACATAGCAAGGAAAGTTTTCCGAAACTCTTTCTCATCCTGAGAAAGCCCTTCTTCCGATGCCATCTTCTCACTGTGAGAACCTCTCTTTCTCAATCCAATTAATGGATTATCTGCAACAAGCTCACCTTCACCACGTTGTAGCTTTTCCCTGGTTAACATGCAAAACTCAAATCCAAATGTCAACTAGCTTTGATACCACTTGATCCGAAAAGATCTTTTAATGATCGTGGTTGAGTTTTTAATTGCATGTAATTATTAGCCATTTAAGAAGCTAAAGAAAGAGGATGAATATGAGAGAATATATCATAGCCATAATACAAAATACGGATCTGAACTGAAGCAATAAGAACAACAAACCATAACAAGAGAAGTGATAACGGAGTTCGGCACAAAATTGCCTACGTCTCCAGGCCTTTGTCTCAGTGGGGGAGACTTATTTATTAATTCTTCAATGCTTACGCAATACAGAAAAAGTACATCAAATGGATCTCATACTGGTCTCACTGTGTTCTTCTCGACCTCAGAAATCCAACAAAACCGACGGCACTGAAAAATACTGAGTGTAGCTCCCAAAAATGGTCCGCAAGCGTTTGCTCCTCAACAACTTCCCTGCATAAAAATGGCTTTGGCTTGGCTTTGCTTCAGCATAACTTTGATATGATTATCCTCCCATGGCCTCAAATAGGCCTGATTTTTATAGATCTGAATTTGGTTATCTATCCTCAACTTCCTCCCAAAATCTGGGCTCAAATTCCCCTTCAAATGGCCCAAAATCCCAAAAAAATCCATTTTATGGGTTAAATATCAGTCAGAAATCCCCAAAAAACATTAATATATGGTTTAAAAACCACTTTCTATTTAAATATTGGGCTTAGTCCCATTGAATGGCGCATGCTCCCTCTCTGTGGTCATATTATTGCATAAAACTGTGACCCAACCCCCTTCCGCCCACATAGTAATGTATTACATTTTAAATAACTTTAAATGTGTTTCATATAATAAGAACCATATGTGGCGCGTTGGTGTTTGAGTATTTCTCAAAGCTTGGGCTTGGTGGTAGTTCATGGGTTCAAAACCCATGGACCCCAAAACATTTTGAAACTTGCCACAAATGTTGACTGGGTGCCACGTGGTTGCCCATGCTTGGGCCACGTGGCATCACCTCATTTGCCCGAAAATTGACAAGTGTCACGTGCCACATGTTCAAATATGATTTGATCTGTCATCTTCCTAGTCACCCTGCTGCCACATGTCACTTCTTCCACTGCCATGTGTCACCTCCAGAGAGTGCCATGTCACCTTTTCACTATTGATTTTTTATTTTATTTTTTAGCTGTTTGGAAAAACGATCAGAGTGCGATAACTCTCACATATGATGCCCGTTTGAGAAAGTGAATATATGGACAGAATCAGTGTGAAGAGCCGATTGCAATGGAATTGGTTTCGTCCGATTTTGAGAAATTTCATTTTTGAGCCTTTTTGAGCCCTATCAGTGTCTTGGATTCGATTCTGGATCAATTATCCAGTGGGAAAGGCGATCTATTGAGTTAGACGTGCCTATGGCTTGCACAAGGTGAACATGTGAAATTACAAAGTGTTGGTTGCATCATCATGATAACATAAATGAAGATGATGTGTTGGCCTCCTATGAGCAGCAGAGTTGACGAGAAACTCTAGATGACTCTCATGTGTGAGGCAGTGGGAAAGAAGATCTATAGAGTGGATGTGCCTGTGGACGAGCACAGGTGAACGTGTGAAGATCTGGTTCTTCTGTGTAATGCAGTGAGCTAGAGATATGGACATCCCTATGGATGTGCCCCTAGTGGATGAGCACTAGTGGGTGTATCAGATCCTTTACTATATTGTACAAGAGTCAGACCTGCTTGTAACCCTAATTGTAATGTAAAGGGTACAAGTCGACCCTACCTTAATGTGACTGGTAATTAATGTGAAAGATAATTAATCTGGTTAATATTAATTATATTATAAGCTAAGTGAGGTCGGCCATGTTGTGCCAATAGACACTTCTGTTGACAGGATTAGGTTAGTATAAGTAAAGGTAAATTCCCCTTTGAGGAAACATATCTTTCATGTGAGTTTGGAAATTTCAGCAAGTACACTTCTTTGGGAAAAGTGCGCACCTCTCTTGGGCGCTATATTTCTAGGGTTTGATCACCCTCTTGTGTGCTAGGGTTTATCTTGGTGGTGAACATCTTTCTCTTGAAGAATATAACAAAGGATTTGGCTGGGTTTTCTTCCCTTGTTGAGAAGGGTTTCCCAGGATAATTCTTGTGTTCTTGTGCATGGTGCTTCTTCTTGTGATCTTGGTTGCTGCAACTTTTATGGTTATGGTTAAATGATAAAATGGATTGAACTTCATGCTTAACCTATCTTTTTGAAAAATCAACATGGTATCAGAGCATAGGTCTTGAAAGAACCCATTGCACAAGCATCCACCAAGTCTCAGCTCACCTTTTGCAGAACCGTACGACCCTTCTAGGGTTTCCAAGAAATTTCGTACGACCCTCCTTTCAATGGTGATTCATCCCTTAATACTTGGACGTTGGGGCTACTTTTGGCATAGAAGATTGCAAGATACCAGATATATAAAATATGCAGAACATAAATGAAATGTTAGAAATTGCAGAATAACAGTAAAATATCCAGCATAATCTTCACAATACATAGAAATGATATACGAAATAGTAATAGAAATAGCACTTCGATTCAGATAGCAATGTTCACAGGCCTCTTCGAGGGGGCAACCTCCTGTCGAGCAGTGCTCTGTTACAATAATCTCCAAGCTAGGGTTTTCATACCCTCGACCCTCATTTATACTAAATATGTCTATTAAGAAAAGCATCTAGAGGAAGATCCTTCTAGAAGCGGAAGCTTCTATTAGGTCTTCTTACATCCGCCTTATTCTATTTTATTGAAAGTTGGTTCCCAAGTGGCATCTACTGGAGTCATATCTTTCCACTGTACTAGCACTTCCTTGATGGTTCTCTGACACAGGCGACGCTCACGCTGGTCCAAAACTGCTTCTGGTTGTAGCCAAATGGATCCTTCTTCAGCTAACTCTGGAAGGTTGGTTTGAATTTGG
>WSFP011366434.1:0-32144 GCA_009831015.1 Picea engelmannii
AGTTGGTGTGGTGGATGTCGTTTGAAAATCTACGACCTCTATGGTGGTGAGAAGGGTCTCCATCTGTGCCAGTGGATATTGTTGGTCATGTAGTCTCTCGGTACTCCATGTCTGCAACTTGAAGGCATCGAGACATAATCTCCTTAGTTATCCCACAAAATGGGGATAACATATAATACATGGATTGTACCTCATGGAGCAAGACCCAATGTCTTCCAGAAGCAAGTTAATGTGGTGGATACCCTCATGATGAACCTGAGATCTGTGGTGAAGCGGGCCTCTATCTGTGAAAGTGGACATTGTTGGTCAAGTTGTCTCTCGGTACTCCATGTATCCAACCTGAGGGCCTCGAGACATCATCTCCTTAGCTATCCCTACGAATTGGGGATAACATCTGGCTCCTACTTGGGGACATGTACTTGTCGTAGAGTGCATGAGAACCACAACATCTCCCGGTAGGCCTGTTCCTACACACACTGAAATAGCAAACCGTTAAGTTTAGGATGGCTCACTCATCCTTTGTCCACATAAATAAATCCAAAAATTTGAAAATGACAACTAATTTAGAAAATATTTTTTTTGCATTTTTCATATATATGATGAAAAGAGAAACATGTAAATCAATAATGCAAGTAGAGAAAATGAAAATCAAAGATGAATTACAACTAAGCTACCATGAGAAATCAATATGAAAATGCAATAAATCAAGATGACCTACCTACTTACCTAAGGTCTTGGGGCCCTGAAGATCAGGTGATAGGTGATGTCAAACATACAACCAATGCAACCATATGTTCATCATTTCATCAAGGTATCTCCCTGTGTGCTTAATCGTGAAATAATACAAGGATAAGTTGAGTACAAAAGAATGTTGAGCATAAATAGACATATAATCAATCATGAAATGAAACTCATGGAGATGGGTGGGAGGGAGGAAATATTGTTGAAAAGAGCTTCTACAATTTTGATCATTCCATAAATCATGCCTGAAAGGATATCCACAAGCTCGATCAACCCATCTCTGAAGATGGATACCATGTGTAGACGATGGCTCATCTTCATCCCCATTAGTATGATCGTTTCTTCCTGGAGAATGAGATCCCAAAAAGACCCCATGATTTCCCTTATAAGAAGAAATGAGGTAAGGGATAAGCTCGGGTCTAGAAAAACATTGCCTCTTCATCTGCAAATCCTCGTAAAAATCCACAAGATGAAAATACTTTTTTCTTTATAGAGTGAGCCTTTAATTGCTCTGGGATGGCCACATCATGGTGTTCATCTGAAATTAGCCTTAGAGTGAGCCTTTGATTGCTCTGGGATGCCCACATCATGGTGTTCATCTAAAATTAGCCTTAGAGTGAGCCTTTGATTGGTCTGGGATGGCCATGTCATGATCTCCCAATCTGTATGAAAGTGTCTATATGCTCATCAACCATATCCAAGGTTTCTTTCATAAGACCATCAGTGTGATTAAAAATCTCCATCTCTTTGTCTTTATGTGCAAGACGAACAAAGGCTAGGGCAGCTTCAACTGGATCTTCAAATTATTCATCATTGAGACTAATTGCTTCTTCAACTTCATGTGCAGGAGGAAATCAAGGTTGAAAGACTTCATCTTTGTCAAGCAGGACAATGGACATTGATGTCTCATCTGGGTCTTCATCATTGAGATATTCTTGACAGTTTTCTTCATGGATTTGTTCTTCTTCTACAATAGGTGGACGATACTCTTCGTCAATTTTCCATTTCCCATCTATTGTCTCATCATTCATGAGAAAACCTTCTCTGCAAAGAGCGTGGTTGAGCTATTGGAAAGTATCTTTGCAAAATTTGACTAGTTGGTCGATAATGCTTGAGAAATTATTCAATGAGCTTTGTATAAGATGGGATACTTTTCGGATTACATGAGTGTACAAGCCAACTCCTTTGACTTGATTCCAGTGAAGATACAAAATTTTTCATCAACATATCTTCATGTAGCAAATTTAAGCTTGAAGCATACTTCATATAATTCACGACATGGGTGACTGCTAGAGATGGAACAACATTAAATTTAGGGAAACTTTCCCTCCATTTTGTAGAGCAATGATTTGGATATTTGGAGATATTCTAAACATCAACAGAAGGGTACACCTTATGGAATGCCCATGGTAAGTCCTGTGAGGCCATGTCTCCATTATTTAGGGTAATACCTCAATGTAGTCACCAGATGAACTTTATGAAAAGCTCATAAAGGGTGGAAGGGGAACGTCCTCCAAGTGGAGTCGCTAGGAAACCTAGGGGTAAAGGCTTTGCAATGGAAGCTTGACAAAGTGTCGTTAGATGACGAAAGAGGATTCAAAATCCTCTCCAAAAATGATGCCAAAATGTTATGCACACACTGTAGGTTGGGAAAAGCTCAAACCAATCCAATAGATGGCGATAACGGTGGGAGAGTTTACCCACTCACACCTCATATAAACCCTTCCCTTGCGTTAGTGAAGTAGAAATCCAACACAAAGGGGTAATCTCGAGTGACCCTAGGGGAAATGAGATGGAATTTGAGGTTATGGAAGTGAAGCCCCTTGTTGGGCGTAGACCGATTTTGAGGAAGAATCCAATTTTGGAAAGTAAAGCTTAAATTAGAAAAGTTTAGCTGGAAGAAAAAACAACACATGTGAGGGAAAGCAGCATACAAACGAGGAAATCATGCAAGGGGCGCATGCAGGAAAACCTAACCACATTAGGATTAGGGTTTTTGTAGGAGATGGTAACGGATGATAAGATGGAAATCAGTATAAATAAGTGCCTAGGAGGTCTAGGTTGGGGGTTCCTAAGTTTTGTAATGTTCGGTGAAGGAAACTACTGTAATATCTAATACCATTTTTGTAAGTTGTTGAGTTGTAGGATAGTCAAACAACTAGATCCCGAGGGTTAGATCCAAGGCTAAGGAGCCTGGTGCAATCTAGTCAGCCTCATAGGGATTGTGGAACCTATTTTGTGATTGTGTGATCATAAATTGTAGTGTGCACAACGCCATATATTACAGAACCATAATAAAAGAGCCTAAGACCCAGATCTTTATGGATGTATCCCGGGAGGGGGTGAACCACTGTAACACTTGTGTTATGTGATGTGTTTATTGCATAATTACTTTCTGTGAGTAGTTAGTTCATGAATGAATAATTCTATGAGATCTGTCAATTTTTAGATTTATTAGAATGCATGCATACACTTAATAGATGAATGGATCTTAAGAATAATAGAAGGAACTACTAGATCAAGGCTTCAGAAGATGAATTGCAATCTCAGATCCCCACTCTTTCCTAGACTGCAAGCATTTGAGCATTGCAGTCACCCATAGAACTATCTCAGGTGAGATTGCACAGTACACTTTGTGTGTTATGTTTCCTTCTAGTTTACCAGGAGGGCCGATAGTTTTAGAGGGATTTTTTGGAAGCTCCAAGAGTAGGAAGAGAGAGTAGTAACCAACAAATGGTTTTGTTGCCAGTTGGAACTACATGGGATTGAGTTAGTGGGATTCGTGAAAGAATTGCGAAAAGAATGAAGGTATAAAAAGGAATGTCCAGACCATGGAATCCAATGAAGGAGGAGATTGAAAGATGGTTGAAAACAAAGGAGCTTGAGTTTGTGCAGAAGGGTAACAAAAACCCTAAATTAACACAGTGTAAATATTTGGACAAGTATGTGTTTAGCGACTTGCACGAGGCCTTTTTCTGTGATTTCCCGCATGTGTTGCAATAGTGGCTATTGAGGTTGAAATACAACCACCCTACAAATCGAATCAGACAACTCGAGTGGAATCATGTGGAGATCGCGCAGTTACAACATGTTAACAACAAATTCACACGCGTAGTAGATTTCTGGCTAGACAGTATTGTTGCAGGGTTCATCATAGAATTTGCAGTAGATATTGTGAAGTCTTACAGCACAGCAGAATGAGAGTTCCTAAAAGGACCTAGAGGTAGGTATATCAGATCGCTCTATACTTCAATCAAGATATTACTGTATAACAAAGGTGTGATGACTATGGAAACAGACAACTAAACTTCCATGCGTGCATGGGGGAAGGGGGGAAGCACTGACAAGAGCTAGATAATGGGGAAAGATATGGATAAGTGAAAGAAGGAGGAGGCCTTGGACCCAATCATGATGGAGGAATATTAGATCAAGTAGATAATGGAAACAACTGGAAAAATGCGTAGTGGAGTACCCTACCAATATAAGATGAATAATAAGAAGAGAGCCATAGTAGATAGAGAGGGCTTGGCAAGTGATGAAGAAGAGGTAGAGGATCTCTGGGTTGTGGAGAAGATTGAGGAAATCCTGGGTGCAACATATTAAAGGAATACAAGATGTCCTAGGGTAGGAACATAAGGAAACACTCATATCCATATCAGTGTCAGTGTGGAACCCATAACGCCATGTGTGACTAACACACCAGAAAGAACACCATCGTTTAGGAAACCGAATTTTAGTAGAAGAAAGACAACATGAAGTGCACCCAGTTAGGGAACAATGACTGGAGGATCCAGTTCAGGAAGTAGTAGTCAAGTATCTACACCGCGCGGAGGTCGTAGTTAATCACCGTTCAAAATGGCAAGACATGATCCCACCATCAGGTTACCCGAATTCAAGGGAGAAGCATCAGAGGATCCTGAAAAGAACTTGTTTATCTGTGAGAAGATTTGGGAAGTGAAGCAGATCATAGATGAGGATACAAAATTTGTGCAGTTAACTATCACACTAAGAGACTGCGCACTATATTGGTACATGAGCTTAGTTGTAAATAATCCACTAGGAGCAACACAGACGATTGTAGATGTCAAAAAGCTATTGATAAATGAATTTCAAAAGCCTAGCTTAGAGGACCAATATATGAATGAGATGATTGAAATCAGACAAAAACCAGGTGATTTTGTTTTGGATATTGATCATAGGTTTAAACGTCTTAAAGGTAAGTTGAAGTATGTCATGACTGATATGCAACATAGACATCTCTTACTGAACTCACTATTACCACATCTGAAATACCCTTTGAGGTAGCAGAAGTTTCAAAATCAGGTAGAGGCTCTACAAGAAACCCTACAACTGGAAGAGAGCCAGTATCAAAAGATAGATCCAACAATAGAGGAGTTGAAGGAGGATTAAAAAAACCTCACATTTCAACTAAACCAGAATAAGAGCAAAGAGAAAAGAGAATTTGTTTGGTGTACCACATGCAGGACAAAAGGACATCACAAGAATGAGTGCCCAACTTTCGTGCGGTACATGGCAACATGGCTACCAAACCCTTTGCCAACAGGAGGACCATGGTGCGAGATCTGTAAAACACATGGACATGACCCATATCATTGTCCCGTGATGCAGAAGTATCAGACAGTATCTAAGAGTTAATATTGCAAATTTTGCAAATCAATGGGTCATGATGACAAAGATTGTAGGACAATGGACTTGATGCGAGACAGAACGTCATACAACTATAGGGTGCAGGTAGAAATGATAATAGGGAAAGATGCACCTCATTTTAACCAGGTACCACCTCTATACAACACTGCTCAAAAACAATACAACATTGCACAGCCTCAGTATAATAACATGTAGCCACAGTATAACCCCATGCGATATAATCGGGTGCCTCAATACAACACACCACGAGCAGATCGAGGAGGATACAGAGGTGGAGGACGAGGAAGAGGAGGATTTGGAAGAGGCATAGGTCCAGTAGTGTACCACAATTTCCAACAACTAGGACATTGTGCAAGGGAATGTCCACTTCCACCTGCGACATGCATGTACTGTCGTGCAACAGACCATGATACAGAGGATTGTCCAACAATATTGGGAAAAATTCAAGAAAAGCAAAATCAAAACTATCAGAATGTTCAGTGGATTTTTGCAGAGGCGAGGGATGATGGAAGAAATATCAACATAGCCACATGAGGAGGTGCTAAGATAGGAACTGACACAGTAAGACAGGATTCAGAGCAACACCAATAGGTGAAGAGGAATACTCAACCACAAAAACAGTTCTATGTGGGGAAAGAAAGAAAAAATATTCAAGGAGGCAAGAAAGGAGTTCCTCAAGCAAGATGTTGCATCTACATCAACCGAGCAACATACTCAAAATGTACCAATGTACGATATTCCCTTATCAATGGACCACACCAGCGAAGTACCACCTATAGCGTAAGTAAGTACCATAAAGAATTTTCTGCAATCCTGTGTTAAGCTATTGAATGACCAATCATCTGTTAAAAATTTTCAAAATATGTTAGAGAAATGTAACACAAAAGTAGAGGGGAAGTTAGAACATAAAACAGTCAATCACCTCTATACAATAAGAAGGACAAGCAGGGAATTTAGACTTTATGCTAACATTGGAGATTTCAATATGGGGGATATCATACTGGATTTAGGCTCTGAGGTAAATGTGTTACCCAAGAAGATATGGTAGTGTATGGGAGAGCCCACACTAGGCTATTCACCTGTCCAATTCAAGCTAGCAAACCAACACAGAGTTATACCAATTGGAAGGCTTAAGGGTGTGACAATAGATCTAGATGGAGTGCGCACTAAGGCAGACTTTGAAGTGATAGAAATAGTGGATGGCACAACAACCTATCCAACATTGCTTGGCCTGGATTGAGAATTTGATAACCAGGCCATAATCGACTTGAAGACAAGGAAGATGACATTCGAATCAGGAGAGTACAGAGTCATTACGCCACTAGATCCATCAGAAGGAGAAAGGTTTATAGAGCCCACTTGCTTATATCTAGAAGAAATCAACCAGTTATACAGAACCATCATGTGTGAAGAAGATTATGTCAACCCAACTACAGATGGGGTACTCATTTGGAGGAGCATCACATCATGTGCTTTTGACTCAGATACATGCTTGAAGAATTGGTGACATAGATTACATGAAGTCTCCACACGAAGGTGCGCAAGAATAGACCACACAATAATATGGGTGGGTACAGAGATAAGAGAACCTCCCTGTTTTCATGGAGTGAATGACTTAGAAGAATTCCTAACAAGATACAAAGATGAAGTGTTAGAGAATCAAAGGCTCGTATCCATAGACATTGCACTCAAGGCAACACCTGCAAGATTGTGGGGTGCACACAAAGAAACAATTAAGGATTGGTACCAATGTAAGCGACTATTGTGCATTAGATTCGGCGCAGAGCAGGGGATCACTAAGATGCAAATATAATGGATAGGGGACACCAGCATAACATTTGGAGAAATGCAAAACACTATGGAGGATGACACCACCAGAGGAATGGCCTCATTACTTCATCCATAGCTTAGAAGGAATTCCAAAAAACTGGTATGTAGACCAGGAACTGCAGAGAGGCATTGCAGAATGGACAACGTTACAACATAATTTTATAGTAACTTTCACATTCGAACATGAGAACCCCAACATTGATTCAACACTCAAACAAATCAAAGAGGTGATCTTTATTGATGAACTAGCGGTTGAACTCATGACAGAGTATCAACAACAAAACAGACAAATAGTCAAGGAACTACTATCATGCTATCATGTCGAAGAAGAAGCACCATAGGAAGATGACCTGCACAACATTCATATTACATAAGTTGAAGGTGAAAGAGAGGTGGAAGCTCAATCTTTGGAATCATAAGTATTTGTTGAACCTATCAAAGTGAAGAAAGTTAATATCGGGACAACAAATCAACCTAAAATGGCAAGTATCAGAGACTATTGGGATGAACAAACAGTGGAAAGAATAACAGATTTATTGTGCGAATACAATGACATGTTCCCAACAACATTTACAGAGATCAAAGGCATAACAGGAGAGCTAGGAGAGATGAAGATACCTCTCAAACCTGAGGCTAGATCTGTCAGACAGAGACCTTATAAATTAAATCCAATATATAAGCACAAATCGATAGAATGTTAGAAGCTGGAATTATAGAACTAGTAGAAAAATTTGAATGGATAAGCCCTATGGTAGTGCAAGAAAAGAAACAAGGGGGATAAGGATTTGTGTAGACATGAGAAAACTGAATGATGCTTGCCTACATGACCGTTTTCTCACCCCTTTCATAGATGAGGTATTAGACAATGTGGGAGGCCAGGAGGCATACTCATTTATAGATGGATTTTTAGGTTACCATCAGATCAAGATAGCTCCAGAAGACATGTACAAGACTACTTTTTCCACATAATGGGGATCCTACTAGTACACAGTCATGCCTTTTGGGTTGAAGAATGCACCAACTATATTTTCTAAGGTAGTAATAGTTTCCTTTAAGGAGTTCATACATCAGGTTTTAGAAGTATATCTGGATGATTGGACTGTATACAGCCTACTAAAATATCATGTGGAAGTGTTAAGGTTGATGTTGGAAAGATGCAGGCAGTGCCAGATATCATTGAATATCAAGAAGTGTATCTTTGGGACACCTTTTGGAATGTTGTTGGGACATATAGTGTGCAAACAAGGCTCACTAGTGGATCCTGCTAAGATTGCAGTCATTGTTAATTTACCACCACCAAAATCATTGCGCCAGTTGAGAGCAACATTGGGACATATAGGCTACTACATAAAATTTATAAAAGGGTATGCGCAGATCACTGCACCAATGGAGAAACTGTTAAATAAGGATACTAAATTCGAGTGGAATGAGGATTGTCAACAAGGTTTGGACACCCTACAAGAAAATATGGTAACATCACCTATCCTAGTATTCCTAGATTGCGAAAAGACATTCCATGTGCATGTAGATGCATCAAATATAACACTTGGTGCAATTCTGGCGCAACCAGGAGCAGGGGATTTGGATCATCCTATATCATTTGCAAGTAAAAAGATGTCAGAATCATACATAACTACAATACTACATAAAGAGAAGGCCTAGCTATGGTCTATGCACCACAAAAGTTCAGACATTACTTACTGGGAAAACACTTTAAGATTTCCAGAGATCATTCGACCCTCAAATACCTAGTCAACAAGCTAGTGTTGGGGGGGAGGATATGTAGATGGCTACTGTTTCAAAATTTTGACTTTGAAGTGATAGTCAAACTAGGGAAGCTAAATGTAGGACCTAATCACCTATCAAGGGTAACGAACGGAGAAGAACCTAACAACTTGGAAGACAACTTCCCTGATGTGTAGTTATTTTCAGTCCAAATAGCTGATGAATATTTTGCTGATATTATTGAATATTTGAGTACAGGAATTTCGCCACAATATTTTAACACTGCGCAGAAAAAAACTGGTATTCAGAGTTGTACACTATCAACCGACTGCAGGACATTTATACAAGATGGGCGCAAACAACATTTTGAGAATATGCTTACTAGAACATGAAAGGCCTAGGATTTTGGCACAAGCTCGTGAGGGAATAGTTGGAGTACATTATGCGAGAAAATATACCGCGCATAAGGTATTTCACGCAGGACTATGGTGACAAACAATTCACAGGGATCCTAAGGACTATTTCCATAGATGTGATGTATGTCAGAGGATTGGTAAACCTAATAGAAGGGATGAAATGCACCTAAGACCACAAGTAACTTTGCAAGTATTTGACAAATGGGAAATAGAACTTGTGGGGCTAATCCACCCACCAGAAAAAAAAAGGTCAGGAGTGAGATATATCATTACTGCGACAGAATACTTAACAAGATGGGCAGAAGCAGCACCAGTCAAAGATTGCAACACAGAGACAACAACACACTTCTTGTTTGAGCAAGTGATCACTAGATTTCGCTATCCAAGGATTTTGATGGCTGACCAAGGTACTCACTTTATCAACAGTACTATCAAGGTTATGACTGAGGAGTTTGAAGTCTATCATCAAAAGAGTACACCATACCATCCTCAAGCAAATGGAACAGTAGAAGCCTTCAATAAGATCTTGGAGAATGCTTTGACAAAGATCTGCAATGTCAACAGGGATGATTGGGATTTGAAGATATCATCAATACTATGGGCATACAGGACTACATGTAAAAAGTTGACAGGACAAACACAATTCAAATTGGTGTATGGGCAGGAAGCAGTAGTACCATTAGAATTTTGGGTACCCATTCTACGCGTAGCAACAATTACCAACATGACAGAAAGAGGCGCAGTAAAGGAAAGGCTCAATCAACTAATGGAGATGGAAGAAGATAGGATTCTGGCAGAATTTCACCAAGACGTACAGAAAGCAAGAGACAAATCTTGGCATGACAGACATATCAAGAGGAGGAGTTTCAAGGAGGGGGATCTAGTCTTGCTTTATGACAGTAAATTTCTTCAGCATCCAAGGAAATTCAGAATGCATTAGTTGGGGCCATATGAAGTGAAGATTGTCACAGATGGGGGAGTGGTACAACTGAAAGATTTGGGAGTCACATGACTGAGAGGAATGATCAATGGAAGTCGACTGAAACTGTATAGGGACAATCGACCTCATAACAATTAAAAGTTACAATCCAATAAGAAATCATGTAAATAGTGTAAGATAGTAGAAGCTAGGATAGAGAAACGAAAAAAAGAATAAAAAGGAGAAAAAGAAGGCAAAAAGAGATACAAAATTATAAAAGAGAGAAAATACAAAAACAATGGGGAAAATCTGCACGCTGTAAGTATCGCGACAAACATCAGAAGACTGTGTGTAGTAAAAAGTGAACTTGGCACAAATGCATGCAAAAAGGTAAAAGTAAACATAGCCCGGTCTATAAAAGCCAGAAAAGCATAGAGTTGTTCAACACTTAGAAAATTTCGACCTCAGAGTGAGAAAGAGAACCCGTGCCCTAGTTTCAAATCGACAAATTACCAAGCTGAGGTTACAATAGTCGCATGGGATGACTCCACCGAGGTTTGGGTTGCCATGGCAATTTTTTTGGGTCACTCGAAAGGGGTAAAGGCGTAAGGAACGACTGCAGCAGCCGAAGAATATAGTTGAGCTCAAGGATGTGACCACCTCAAATCCATAATCGATTAGCCCAGCGCATGTTGAAGAAGAGCTCCCTATAGTGCAGCAAGCAGAGATAGGGCAGAGCTCATGGGTCAGAAACAAGGGTTCAAACCTTAACCTTGAAGTGCATGCAAGACTGGATGACACAATGGGACCAGGACATTCCTGGGCACAAGACGAAGTACTGGTTGAGGACATAACCAACAGGCTAGGGACAACTGGGGAAGAAGAGGGCACAAAAGTAGTAGAGGCAAGCACGTCTGCTGCAAGACAGAAGAGAAAGATCCATGATAGCATGGAAATCACCCTCCTATTCCTTCCAAACGCAGTCCCCACTGTCGATGACATGTTGGGGAAGGTACCAAAGTTTAGGTACACGGACCATGACGTGCGCGACACGACCAAATTCCTAGAATTGATCGAGGACAACTATCTAATCAACATAGAGGAGATGGGACCCCTAGGACGACCAATGATAGAGCCCCCGCAGTGGATTACGAGGCTATTTAATTCAAGTATAATGAACCTCTTAGACATACCAAATTTTGGACGCAGTAAGAATGTCGGGTTGTGTGTCAAACAACTGATCACCCGGGTCCATGGAGGCATAATTTGGATGGACAGACTAGTGCAAATCGGCGTGGCGTTAATTGATAAAATAACAGGACTGCCTATAGTCGACGCGTTGTTGAAAGACTACTTGGAAAATAAAGCATGTGAGAAAGAACTGGCAGAACAAGTGAAGGCGTA
Organism: Picea engelmannii; assembly: GCA_009831015.1. Lineage (NCBI taxonomy): Eukaryota > Viridiplantae > Streptophyta > Pinopsida > Pinales > Pinaceae > Picea > Picea engelmannii. The sequence continues at coordinate 11,704 of WSFP011366434.1, forward strand.
GTTCGGCACGACCAGGGGGAATAGAGACCTCATCATCAAATAAATCAATGACGACGCCACAAGATTTTTTAGCAAGCTAATGGCATGCAAGTTGTTGAGAAAATGTTACAGAGAGGAAGCACCAGCATGAGTGATCGCAGTAGCAGCGCAGTGTGCAAAGGGGATGAAGTTCAGTTGGGCGTCGTACCTGTTGAACCAATTCCTACTTGACCATCGTGACGCTCAGGACAATGGAACTCAATTCAATTACTCTTGGATGCTAATATCAATAACTCTAGCGGGGTGGCAGGAGCCCAAGTTATGTGCATTCTTAAACAAAGTAGGCAAATGCTACGCGACCAAGTATGAGTCTCTCTGGCAGGCGAAGGATAATAAGACACAGCAAGCAAACAACACTGTGTTTTCCATGCTGCTAGAAGAAATCCAGCAATGGACAACAAATGTAAGGCGCATACCTATGGAGGTCGCGCAGGAAACAGTGGGGATAACTAAATTCAAGGCATCCCAACATCATCTATAGATCCAAGCTGTAAGGGATCCCAAAAAGGCAATGGTTGAAGATGCAATATTGAGTCACCAGAGAAGAGGTGGAGTGGATTATCAAGGATTGGCTCGTGTAGTGGCAATCACCTGCAGCAAAACCAACTACGAGGGTAGGCACGACGCAATCCTCCAAGCCCAATGAAAATGCCAATGCAAGCTCATCAACAAGGACAAGTATCTCGGAAGATAACACTCGAATAACTATAGTGCGGACCCTACCAAGTGGGAGCAGTGCAGTACCAAAAAGGACAAGGAGAACGCCCACAACAACAAGAACAAGAAGTCAAGCGTAGACGGGGCCAAAAGAGACTATACATGCTCAAGAGGAAGGAGGCCAAGAAACAATGATTGAGGCACAACCCTCACAAACGAAAAGGAAGCCCATGTAAGGAACATATGCCCGCAAGAAGAGGAAGTACGAAATAGACAACCCCGACATCACCCTCACATGGGATGATGCAAAGCTCAACGTGGATAAGGTCCAAGACAAGAGCGAGGAAGTGGTCAGAAAAATAGAGGCACGGAGGGAGCAGATCATGTCTAAGTTTCTAGAGGTTCACGCAAACATCCAGCATCTACGGAACTGGGATGAGTCATAGGCCATTGCATGACCACAGGAAGAGTCACAGAGGCCATCTGCGCAGGGAGAAGGTGAGGATACCATGCAATTCATCATCCAGGGTAGGGAGACATTCACGATAACACATCGAATGATCAACTTCGACCAGTAGACGATGCAAAAACCCTAAAATAGGTGGAATAAGTAGAGTTGGTGATGGCGTGAATCCCCACTAAGGCCTTATATGGGCTACAAGCTAGCGTCATGTAGAAAGTAAACTATAGGGCTCGCGTTGATGCCACATACCTAGAGGTGGGAAAAGGGGTCACAATGATTCTTCAAATCACATGTGGCCAATTGAATTTTGAAAAGGAAGAAGAGAAAGAACATGCAGACATGCTAGAGTAGGGATTGACAATGACATACATCTGAATCCCCAACAACGCGCAGGCAGTAGAAAGAAGTGCAAAGGAGAAGATCAACCTCATCGCATAGATAATTTACCAGTACAGGCAAGAGATCGAGGAGCTTAAATAGAAGCTCAATCCCACGACCCTGCCTGAGGTCCGAGAGTAGAGGAAAGTAGAAGCTGCAATCCAACTAGTAGAGATGGTGAAACAAGTTAACACAACAACATGATTGTTTGACAAAGGAGCGTAGCTTTGGACAACGCTAGAGGAGGATGAGCAGGTCCAGCAATGGGACCAGAAGGAAGGAAGAATAAGCACAACAATCCAGGACCTCAAGCAGAGGCAAAAGACAATGAGCATCATCGAGCGTCTAAAAGGAACGTGAGATATGAAGAAGCTACAGGCAGAGTTAAAAGATGCGCAGCCGCAAAAGCAGGAAAGACAGGCGCAGATGGAACCTCTTCAAGAGAAAGCAGTGAGGATGATCATGTAGTTGGAGGAAGAGAAGAAGAACATGTCGCAAACACAAGCAGAGTGCACAACCATGATCTAGGAGGATATCACAGTGCAAGCATTAGAAGCACTCACAGAGAAGGTCGCACTGGTCCAGGCAAGAGAAAGTGAACTTGCAGACAAGTTCTGTAGCCTAGCAAAGGTTGTCGAGGAAGCACACACTGCCTAGGTGGCTCGGGACGAGCCACATGTCAGTGTTGGGGGCTTGTTGGGCATAGGCCGATTTTGAGGAAGAATCCAATTTTGGAAAGTAAAGCTTAAATTAGAAAAGTACAGCTAGAAGGAAAAGCACCATGTGCAAGGGAAAGCCACATACAAAGGGGGAAAGCATGCAAGGTGCGCATGCAGGAAAACCTAACTGCATTAGGGTTAGGGTTTTTGTAGGAGATGGTAACGGTTGATAAGATGGAAATCAGTATAAATAAGTGCCTAGGAGGTCTAGGTTGGGGGTTCCTACGATTTGTAATGTTCAGTGAAGGAAACTACTGTAAGATCTGATACCATTTTTGTAAGTTGTTGAGTTGTAGGAGAGTCAAGCAACAAGATCTCGAGGATTATATCACAGGTTGGGGAGCCTGGTCCGATCTAGTCAACCTCACGGGGATTGTGGAACCTATTTTGTGATTGTATGATCAGAAACTGTAGTGCGCATGGCGCCATATATTACAGAACCATAATAAAAGAGCCAAATATTTGTGGACGTAGCCCAGGAGGGAGTGAACCACGGTAACACTTGTGTTATGTGATGTGTTTATTTCATTATTACTTTCTGTGAGTAGTTATTTGATGAATGAATAATTTTGTGAGATATGTCAATTGTTAGATTTGTTAGAATGCATGCAAATACTTAATAGATGAATGGATCTTAAGAATAATAGAAGGAATTACTAGATCAAGGCTTAAGAAGATGAATTGCAATCCCAGATCCCCACTCTTTCCTATACTGCAACCATCTGAGCAATGCAGTCACCCAAAGAACTATCTCAGGTGAGACTGCACAATACACTCTGTGTGATGTGTTGCCTTCTGGTTTACCAGGAGGGCCGATAGTTTTAGAGGGCTTTGTTGGAAGCTTGTTTAGATCTGAACCTAGGTCATTGCAACAGAAGGAAAAGAGAGTAGTAACCAACACCCCTATAGGTCAAGTTGTGGAGAGATGAAAGTCTTGGGAAGAAGTCTTGTTGATGAGAGAAGGTTTCCAAGAAGTAGTATACCTGCAAAAGATTGTTGTACATTCCTGAGACACAAGGAAAAAAAAGTATACAAGCCAAAATATCCAATGGAAAAGCAAGTGAAACTTTTTGTCCTATATAAAAGCAGTAAGCAATGATATAATTAGCAAGTAAACGATAATCAATGCTGCCAAATAAGTCACTACAAGTCTATTTAAAGATGCAAGATATTAACTAGCAATGACTAGTATAACTCATGTGAGATAGAGCAAGACTTTAGCAACAATATAGGGTTGTTTTAAAAAAATATTGCAGAGATATTATGACAGCCTTATGGCTATAGCAAAAGATTGCTACAACAAAAAATTCCAACCACCAAAAGTTACCAGTAAACCACCCAAAAGATGTTAAATGACAAGTAGATTATTATGGAAATTTTCTAGCAAATTATGATGGTTGAAAAGAGAGCAAGAGTAGAAATTTCAAAGCAATATGTTGCATCCCTAAGTGTTGTAGATTTAAGTTATAATAGTAATAAGATATCCTTAGCCAATCAAAATGCCCTATTGGCCTTAGCAAGCTTAAAGCACATAGAAAAGATTCCACTTGAAACAATTTGAAAATCTCGTAAAATCACATTACCCAATGCAAGTAATTTTATTTCTTCAATGCAAAAAATCAGATTAGTGCCTTTTAAAATATGGGTAAATGGAGTCTTGTATGTGAGAGTTAGATCCACAATATCCCTAGGGGTGTAAGCCCTTTTACTCTCTAGGGCATGCAAATCAAACTAAACTAGATCTAGGAGGGTGTACACCCTGTTACTCCTCCTAGGAACCTTGGTAAAAATGACCTATCCACTAGCAAAGAGATGAAGTTTTGGAGGAGGGTGTATGTACTTATACTCCTCCTAGGGTTTATAATAAGAATAACACAGAACAAGAAGAAAACAACTAATAAATGCAAAAAATTCCTTACCAATTCCACAAGATGCAAGATCAAACCCTAGTACTCCAAGTAAATTCCACCACAAAGCAAGAGAGTAAGCCTCCAATAGCTGTGTACCACAAAATACCAAGAGAGATCACCAAAATACATTTTCACAAGAGAGAGATATCCAAGTTGCCCAAAGAGGGCACAAGTTTCAACCAAGTATTTTCTCCAAAATAGGAGATCTATGATCAAATGAAATAGAAGTGATCTTTATTTATATAAATCTTACTAAAAATGTTTGTCCATTTAATTTTATGGTAAACCACAAAGTAAGGGGTCAACAAACTGTTGGCGGGCCAGAATGACATGTTCAATCAGATGAGGGAAAGCACCTGTTGGTAGGTCCCAATTAGACCCACTTTCTTTTGGGGTAGCATTTCCGACCAGATTTTGGCCTAGTTACCAACTAACTAAAATACTAACTAAATATAAATCTGAGAACCAAAGGTTCTCAGATGAATTAAAAAAGAAATAAAAAGAAGTAAATCTGACTAACTAAATTTAAGCTAAGGTGTATAATTATTATTCTAAGATGCAGTCTCTAAACTAATTCTAAACTAACCTATCCTAATCGGGAGCAAACTAGAAATTAAATTGAATACAGTGAAAAATGTGTATTACTTGTATAGAAAAATTCATGACATAAGTGATATATAAGTTTAATAACATAACTGGCTAAAATCAAAGAATTGATTAATTAACAACATTATGTTATCGTTGTACTCATTCTGAAAATCATGGTAACTGCAAACATTAATTCAGAAATAATTCATCAACCAATATTCACATATTACAGTAAGAGAGATGCATAAATAGAATACTCACATTCATACACATCAATACCACAATCTCCAGCTAAAAATGTCTCTCGGGTTCAAATTGACTTGTAGTAGAAATATTGTCTTGCTACATTCAAAAACCAAAATCCCTTTCAAATGGACAGTGCCCTCCTTTTATAGTGAGGGGCGATTGTTTACAATCGTTCTCCTTGACAATCATGAAATTAGGGTCGTTTCACAAAAAGGGACTATTTGTATTATGAATTCAAAGTTTAGATTACAATAACCGAAGAAAGCAACATCTGGAAGGAACTGTGGAATTTTGTAATCATGAACTAGCCTGTTCCTCTAGTTGATCTCGATATTCTTTCCAAATGGAATGATCATTTAATATGCTCTTGAGTTTGCTTGATTGCAAGCTCTCCAAGACCAACTCTCAGTTGCAGACTTTTGCGGACACTTCATTATATAACTACTCTGATGTGGCCTTTACGAAGGATTGGATTTTGTGGGTGAGCCAGGCGGGTTTCAACAGGTGTTCTTCCATTGATTTTTCTTCAAATTGGATCAGATTCCGGATACTTGCTTGGATGGATTTCTTGTGGTCTTCCACCTCAACCATTCTAGCGCTCAAAGATGTCATTTCATCGATGGACTGCATTGGTTGTACCCCTACCTCTTTGATGAGATCATTTTCACTTTCCATAGTTTTGCGCAAGTGTCGGCAATTGCTCCCTCTGGTGGAGAAAGCACTCATGAAGAGAGGTCTACTAGTGTCAAAGAGCATCTGGTACCTAAGTCTTTCCCTCTTCAAATATACTGGTAGCGTGGTAGGTGGAGGTTGGTGCATGTCTTGCCAACTTCTCATCTCCTCAAAGGCTTCACTCGTTTCCTGATACCTTTCTTTATTCTCTATCAATGTGCTTTGTATCCTAAGTTGTTCATGTCGCTCAACCTATATGCTACTTAACATATCGAGGAGCTCATTTTTTCTATCACTAATTTTTCACTTAATGTCAGTGCCTATGCCTTGATGGATTCCACAGTGCATGCCGAGGCTATGGTCTTTTCTAGGGTTGCATTGAGTTTCTGATTTTCCACCTCTAACTCGTTTTTGTGGGTGTCCCATTGGATTTGTATCCGTTTTTCAAATTCTACATTCATCTGGTCTCTTTGTGCTTGTAGGGATCTGTTGATCTTCTCTGAATTGAGGCCCTCGGCTGCTTTCACAACTTCTTGGACATCTATGGTGAATTTGTCCTTTACACCTTTTAACTATGTCTCCAATTCAACTACTATGGTCCTGGCAGTGATGAGAGTGTTAGTTACCTCAAAGACAAATGAGGCATTTAACCCTGCAAAAGTGTTGAGCACTGAAGTTTCTTGGACCGTGTTCTCTTCTGGGTCAAGCCCTACTTTCCACTATAATACCCTTCCTGCAGATGACTTTGACCTAGTGTCTTCTCCTCTCTTCCTCTTCGTCGATCTTTTCTCGATGCTTCTCATTCAATTATCGAAGTAGAAGTCTCCAATAGCTACTACATAGCCCTCAAAATTCAGGGCTTGAGAGAAGAGGGAGGAGTCTCCTAGAAAGGTGCTTATGGTAATCTATTTTGGAGGAGGTATGTTCACAATGCCTAGGTTGGGTGTCGACGGAGTGCTCCGTGTTTGGCTTAAATTCTACTTCAATAGCTCATCAACTTTCTTCTTAGCTTCAGCCTCGTCCGCTAATCATTTGGCCTCTGCATGTTCAACCAATTTCTTGGCTTGTGCTTCTTTTGCTAACCTCTCAACTTCTTCTTCTTCATCCAACCTTTTGGCTTCTTCTTCTTTATTCTTTTGTAGTGCAGCCTGATGTGCCATATGCTCATGTTCTTTTATGTTCTTCTCCTCAGCTTGTCTTTTTTGGTAATCTTTCTCAACTTGGAGCCTTTTCTATCCAAGCTACCCTTCTTTTTTGGTTTTCTCCTACTCTTTGGTGATGTCGGTATCTTGTTCTCATTGAAGCAACCTCTAGAATTGATTTAAAGCTTCTTTCTTGAACTCTTCTTGTTCAAATTAAATCTCTCGCTTTGCAGTGTCATGAGGCAACTGGTATAGGACTTCATCATACGAGAGTGTTCCCTTAAAATTATCTTCCTCGAAATCGACAACATGGATATTAGGATGGGTGAGGCCGACAGACCTGACATGACTGATTTGCATCTCGTGAGGATCATGGCCTTTAGGCTCTCCCAAGAAAAGGGTTAACTCCTATAGGGTCTCTACTTCTTTCCTTGCATGTTGATCCATGAAAATAATGTAGCTTCCTATGTGGAGAGGGAAGACTAGCCAAAGTTTTTTATTGCTGGTTTGCAATACTGCAGTAACCCCCGACCCCATGGTTTGGTACACAATTTCCCTCATCAACAAATGGTCTGGGAATAAATATGGAAAAAGGTGCGGGGCTCCAGTGGTCCCATAAACCATGATAAATGAGTAATACTTATAGAGGAACCAGTCGACTACCCCTTTCACCCCATTCCTAGCCTCGAAGGAGATTTTGTGTCTGGGAAAATCAAACAGGATGGACTGGAGAGGGGCAAGAAATAAATTGCATATATCATAAAAGTGTTGTCTGTAATTGAGACTCCATAATTTAGAGAAATATACATGAACATGAGGTTGATTTCGGTCCCAATTCCACCCCAGGTCGGGAAGTTGTATTGAGGAACAAATGTCATCAATAATATAGGCCGACATATAAAAACATGATTTCTTCATACCTGGGAGATTCTTCGCGTACAGACATCTGTTGAAAACCAGGATATCTACCCAGTTGAAGATTTGTCCCATTTTGACGATGGTGTGTGTCAAAGGAAGCCAGTCAGTTTGGAAATGTGTGCTCTTTTCTTCCCCACATGGGCAATAGAGCATGTCTACCAACAACTTGTATGGAGTTTTGAGCCTATGGGTAGGGACTAATTTATGACCTTGTTTGAGGGTTTCATCTTCGTCTACCCACCAATGCTTCATTTTCTTTGTTAGCCCTTTCCTTGCTTAGGAAAAACCTTTTAAGAATGGTTTGTTTAGAGAACACGTGGGGGTGGGGAGATGATATTTGGAGCCAATGTCTTCAGGTCTTAGGGAGGCTACTCACTTCCCTTGTTTTCTCACGATGTTCGTTGTAGTGGAATCAAAATTTTTGAGGCCCCATTGCCCTGTCTGGTTGTATGAGAAGAGTTGTGGTTGAGCAACTACTAGATGGATACCACTTTTTAGGATATTCTGGTACACTTCTAAATCTTCATCATCCACGGGGAAATTTACAGAAATGAATATCTTGTAGATTTGTTCATAGTCGGGGCAATGGTCTTTTCTAGTGTGAAGAATAGTGTCAATCACTAAAGATTCGACCGGCTGAGATGATAGTTCATGCCTTGCGGCACCCTGGAAGTACACCGAGCTCTTCGACCTCTTGGGGTTTTGGCTCGCCATGATAAATTACCAAATTGTCCTGTAATAACACATTAAAATGAGTATCAACTTAATTAAATAGAACACATTAACTGTAACAACGAAAGGTTAATTAAACGACAGAACATGGGTTACCCGTAATCAAGTGATTGCAGTAACAGTGTAGTAGCACTCAACAAATACACGGATCAAGACAAAACAAACGCTTTTAAAACTATGTTTCACAAATTTACGGTGTAAGTTGTGTTTGAATACGAGTGTTTTTATAGCTCATAACACATATATATCTAACACAATCATGCCATAACTCGAGTGTGTACGAGAATCTTACTAAATCTGGTCTTAACTTCGATTTTTAATGTCCATTATCTATGTCATTAAATCTCATTAAGGCTGATGGATGCTTGGATTTGTGCATCGAAGGTTGTGCCAAGTTGTGTTTAAAATAAGACCGTTATTAGGAATGCGCATTCAGAGGATGAGAGATCGCGGGTTGATTTGACCTCCAAGGGGAAGTGTATCAAAGGTATATTCCCTCATATGTTGAAAAGCGTGTGGACATAACACACCAACCAATAGGAAGCGTTATGGGATGAGGTGGGACCCGTCGGGGTCTTGGAATCAGAGGTAGTCAGGGTGAGGTTGAACCTAAAGCCCGAGGGGAAGGTAGCGCCATAATACTTTCTTTTCTAGAAAGGTGTGCCAAACTTTTTATTTTTATTTTTATAAGATTTCAAAATACAATTATTGGAGCTTTAAAGGATGTGGAGACACTTGAGCTCTGATGGAGATGGTATCAAAGAATATTCTTTCGACCTAGGAGAATGTGTGGGATACGCACATGGGAAGGTTTGAGAGGTTATCAGAGTTTTAGCTTTGGAGTTTGAGAGGATGGGGCACGAAATATATTCCGACGAGAATGGCATCGAAGGGAATATTCCTTCGATGCCTTAGAAAAGGTGTCAAGTCCCAAAAGCAATAAAGACAACTTATTGGAGAATGATAAACCGAGAAGTCAAGGTTCCAATCTTGGGATGCCAATTGGGGAGGTGGTCATTCGACAGGTCTTATTGACTCGAGGAGACAAGATAGGTTGGGTTTGATGTAATAATCCATGGGGTATCGTGAAGGGAGTGTGGTGTATGTGCCGAAGTTATCGAAGTGTGATGATCGGAGTTTAGGTTGACGCGTGAAGTAAAGAACTCTGACAGACATGATCCCGAAACAATTATGAGTTAAGCTTGTATTTCCTTAGCGAAGTAAGGATGTATGCCTTGTAGGGTAGAAATTAAGGGCAAAAGGAAAACAAAAAATAAGGGACCCATAAAATTTAAGATGTGGGTAGTTATGGGAGGTGAGCCACAACACAACCCTTACTTTGCCCCTTTACATTACAAAATTCAAATTGAACTTTAAAAATGCACATAAGAAACTCTAATGTGACGTCATCCCTCTTCTAAGGTGACGTTTTAACACTTTTTTCAAGTCGTTGGAGTTGATCATGGAGATCGTTGGGCCTTTTAGGGCCTCCATCTCTTGTGCTAGGTATGCCTCCTCCAAGTAAAGCCTTCTCCCATCAAAATGTGCCAAGTGTCAATCAACAACAACACCATCACCACAACCCTAACCCTAGGGTGACATCAAGCTCCTCAAATGTGACATTTTGTCCTCAAGCGCAAATTGTTGGGATAACAAAGGGTTAGGTTAGGTCCTCCTTGGTGTCTCCTCAAGCCTCTAAAGGCTAGCATCATCTTCCGGTGCATGGGCCATGGTATCCAACTTGTGGGCTTCAAGCCCCAAGGAATCCCAAGCTAGGCTTGTTTCTCCAAATATGTCCACAAAGCAAGGTCTTGCAAAGACAATCAATACACCCTCCAAGGATATCAAGTCAAATGCATCACAATAAGTAAATCAAGTCAATAAATGATCCATCTAAGCATGCACATTCAAAACCACCTCATCAAAATAAACAAGTGCTCAAAGACCCTATTCAATTTGCCAAGTTTAGGTATGGGAGGGTTGACAAAGAGACCTATTGGGTGTATCGTACCTCAAGTTTAGGAGTGTTTCCCAAGTGGGTTACTCTCTAATACATGTGGACAAAGTGACATGGATGTGGGCAATACTCTTGGGCATGGAGTTCATGACATAGAAGAAATCGCAGTATCTCATTTATGGGTGCCTTTGTAGAGGGTGTGTTGCACCTTCGTTTCCAATGCATCCTTTTTCCAAACCCATTTATTGCCTTTTGTTTATTTAAGATGTTTCCACATTGAAGCCAAGTTGGGGCTTCTACCTAAGCATAAAAAATAGTTCCCACCTTGACTCTACCCTAGTCACATCATGCTTCCCCAAGTTGAAGACAATGTGTGGGGCTTCTACCTAAACATGAAAAACATTTCCCACACATTCTCCACTTTGGTTGGCATTTTGTATTAGTTATTTTTCACGGGTCCCAACAGTTTCTTATGAGAGACATTTCATTGTCCTCGGGATCTTTGCGCGAGCATATAGAAGGTTCATGCTTGGATTTTATCTTTTCCTAGCTACAATCCTCTGGGCCTTCATCCCCTTCTTCCCATGAAATGAGTGATAATCCCTTCTTGGGTCAGTACACCCAAAAATCCCAAAAGGTAAGGAGATGAGGGGATGAAGGGTGGAAAGTGACAATTATTGTCGGGAATGGCACGATGACTCATCAAGAGGATCTCCCAGTAGTAAACCTATCCCTAAGGGTGACCCACTTACTAGTGCACAATGTCAACCACCAAGGTGAAACAAGGTAAAGAACATAATTTCCGAGCAGACATTACATAATCAAAAGCTGTTTAAAATGAAACAAACTCAAATGCCTCAAATATTGAAATGATGCTTACCATAATACATGGCTTGTACCTCATGGAGCAAGACCCAATGTCTTCTGGAAGGAAGATGATGTGGGGGATACGCTCACGATGAACCTGAGATTTGTGGTGGTGAAGCGGGCCTCTATATGTGTAAGTGGACATTGTTGGTCAAGTTGTCTCTCGATACTCCATGTCTACAAACTGAGGGGATCCTCCTTAGTTATCCCCAGGAATTAGGGATAAGAGATATGAATGTGGTTGGCCAAGTGATGTAAAATGCGAATGTATTTTCTGAATTATAATAAATAAAATATGATGTTAGTTTCTCGGGATATGCACAGATATGGGCGTTGAGTTTTCCACAAGAGAAGGGAGTGTATAAGCGGGGTCCAAGGGAGAAATGATTGATGGGTATTAATTCAACCCATTTTCCTAAGTTTTAATATCATTGGGGACAACTTCTAATTTTATGTTTGAGTGTATGAGAGTCTAATCATTAAACTCATGTAAGAGGGTGGGTATGAGAGTTGCATCCCATAGTTATTGGGAGCATGGGGTTGAAGTATAATCAACATTGGGCAGAGTGAGCAACAAGCTGTCTTGGGAAAATAGAGGAAATTTGTATGGGGATAATAGACAATTTTTCATATTCAGTTTTTTCATGAACAATAAGAAGAGAACAAGGAAAAAGAGCATTGGCTAGATCAAGAAGGTTGAGCGAATTTTGGATCATGGTGGAGCATTTTTTGAGCATTTTGGAGCTGAAGATTGAAGAGCCAGGTTGTTAGGACCGAAGAGTGAACTCTTGTGGGAGTGAGAGTTGCACTGTAACAACAAGTGTTTTGTTGTTGTTTGCTGGTAGTTTTCCTAACAATGAGTTCCCTTGAGTTCCCAATAGAGAGATTATTGGTACCTGTGCTAGAGAAACCCTGATAAATGAATGGGACGCCTGATGGACTAAGAGCAGTGAAAGGGTACATTCCTTTTGTTGGTCAAGTCAAGAGGAAGAGAGTTGGAGGAAATGCAGGATAATTGTAGGAGAATACCAATGGATTGTGGGATATCGAGCTGTGAGAGACACCCTTATTTTGTGGATTCCTAGCCCCAACTCGACGGTGACTTGTTGTTGATATTTGGAAAAACAAGTATATGGTTGGGTGGAACGTCCTTCCCAAATAATTGGTTGCACAAACATTTAAAAAAAGAGATAAGTGTTTGCATGTTTTATGAGTTAAATTATGAGTCTATTTGCTATGCATTTTACCATGTGTATGAGAATGGTTTTATGTGTTGTTGTAGATGATTTATTAGCGTCCTTAATGTTCATTTATAATGTTGTAGATGCATTTAATTATCGATCTCAAAATCTGGTTGAATCCGTGTATAATTTGTAGTTGGTAAGCTACAAGAATTTAATTAGTAGGATTTTTTATTTTATTTTTGTGTGTATTTCCACAAGTAATGTTCCTCGGTTAATTTGGAGAATGTTACAAATTGGTATCAAAGCCACATGTTCAACACTGAGCCTGCATTGACTAGACCGATCACACAAAAGTTGAGGTTGCATAATTAAATCTCAAAGGATGTCTACAAATTATTGGTCAAGATTACTCCAATGAAAATTGAGAAAAATACATGAGGAATTTGAAGGAATTGAGCCCAAGGTTAAAATCCCAAATTTTAACCTTTCTTTGAGCATTTTTTGGGCCTGTAATTGGTCGAATTTTGGACATTACAAAGCAACCATGGTGAAATTGTTCGAAGTTGGGCAAAAGCCCCAATTTCTACAATGAAATTCATTGAGGATTCGACGTGGAAGTGTCCAATTTTGGGTGTAGAGGTCGAATTGACTTGCACAGGGTCAAAACTGGCCATGAGAAGCTAATTACAGAGTTTCACAGTGACCGTGGCAGAAATTTTGAAAATAATCATTTTTGAAAATTTTGGGAAATTTTGAAATTTTGGAAAATTGAGGTAATTTTTCGTACCATGACGTGGAGACCACGTGACAGATGATGTGGACTACCACAATAGCATGTTGGTGGCACAATGGAATTTGGTGGCACGATGTCGGGGCTACTGATAGAGCGGCGACCCAATACCACAATGTGTATCAGAGCTAGGCAGTAATTGGTATCACATGGCTCCATGGCAGTTTTGAAAACATTTCTTAATGATGCAGGGGCAATGAAAAAGCTCCATGTATCACGAGAGGGTTTTGGTTTCCCATCGTGGAGGGTGTTTAAACCTCCTACATGTTGATGATGTGGAATCATTGTGGTTCATCGATCATTCCTAGATCTCCATCGTTAGATCTGGGGTGTACGCAAGTTTCGTGCTAGAGATAAAGGCGCGTAATGGGACCCACCCATCACCACGACCAATGGGAAATATTGGAGATAAGGTATGGATGGGACCCACTGGTAGCATGGATCACTGTGGTGGTGCCATGTGGCAGTCGGTATGGGTGGGGTCTCGTACCATTAAAAACTATTTTATTTTTATTTATACATTAAAGTACAAAGGTAAGTGTAAAAGGTAAGGTAGAAGAGAGAGAAAGATGAAGATGATGAAGGCTTACAAGGCAGGGTCAGGGTGGCCAAGGGGGTTGACATGGCATCACCTTAAAGTGCCACATGAACCCAAAATTCCATATCAACAGTTCTGTCAGCAATAACCAGTTAAATTGTCAGAAAAGTATTGTGTTTTTGCCGGTCATAATCTTGCAGGGCATTTGTGAAGGCCTAATCAATGTTTTTAGGCAATAAAATTTAATTAGAATAGGATGTACCCTAGGTACACCATACCTTTGTAGCTCAAATAAAAGAGCTCGAGGAGAGATTTCCAACGAGCTATTCTGAGCGCAAAACAACGCTCATATGAAGAAGTTACAACCTAAACAATACAAGGTATATTTTAGGTACCATATTACTTCCATGGAGCATAACTCCCTACTCAAAAGTTGGTTTGGGGCATAGGAATAGTCTACAGAAATCTCATGGACCATAGAAGACAACCATATAGGTAGATTTAGAATCTGGGTACCTGAAAAATGTGTAGTAAGAAAAAGAAGACACATGTAGCATATAGGGTTAAAAAGGGGAAAACAATCAAAACTTTAGAAGACCATAACTTTATGCTTGGAACTCAGAATTGGGAAAATGAATAGTCGATGGAAATGTATTGAGGAGGAAAATCCATATATCAACCCATAAAATTGATCTAAATAATAAATTTTACATTCAAATCAGAAGATTATCCATGGCATCAAAGAGGAGAAAAAATTATGCATTCTTTTCCAGAATTGTGTGTGTATATATTTTTGTCTAACATAAATTTATTTGCATACAGATTTTCTTACAAAATTTAGAGGAAAAAGAAGGCAGTTTGGTTCCTATATGAGAACCACAACCATGGAAGATGCCCAAGGGTCCTACAATCATGAAGATGAATTTTGAGGGCTACATGTCAACATGGGAAATGTTGAGACAGAGTCTAATGGAAGAGGAGACAAGGTATGACTTGTAACTATGAGAATCCTGCATAGAGAAGTACAAGTTTATAGGGAAGATAATGAGAAGATTATGAAATCCCAGGAAGAGATACTACATAGCCTAAATATGTTGCATAGGCAAGCCAATAATGACTCTGGCACACAGTGAGAAGCTAGTGCTAGACAAGTCACAACGTCCAACTCCCATGGCAGAAGGGATGAGCATAAGAATGTTAGGAAGTCAAGGAGCATGAGTGGATGACATCATTCCCCAAATACATCCATTAGGAGAGATCATGAAAGTTCATGGCTAGGGAGTATCCCAAGTGTGTCTTCTATCAGGAGGCAGAGGAGAAGGCCCGAGGCTGATATTTTGCAAGGTGAACTCAGGAAAATCAAGCCTCCAACTTTCAATGGTGAGCATATGAAGGGGGAAGAGGCCAAGGCTTGGATGTTGGAAATGAAGAAATATTTCCAGATTCATGATTATCCCTTCAGGGTAGAAACAAGAATTGTATCATATCATTTGCAAGGAAAGGCAACCATGTGGTGGGATCAACCTAAGCAAGCCAAACACCTTGATGAGAAGAAAATCTCATGAAGGCGGTTCAAAGGATATTTCCAAGAGAAACATGTGTCTAAGCATTACTATGAAAGGAATATGAAATAGTTATTTGAACTCAAGCTGGGAAGTATGACAATGGATGAATATGAGAAAAGTTTCTTTGAATTGTTGAAGTATGTTGGCTTCATCAAGGAGGAAAAAGTCAAAATCCAAATATTTCTAAGTGGGTTTCCCTCCTTCTATAGTGACAAGATACATTATGATAACCCAATTACTTTTGAGGAAGCCATAAGGAGAGCAAAGCATATATGTGAGTAGAGAAGAGGGAGGCGAATCTTCCAAAATACTTGGAATGACAAGATGAAGGGTAAGGAGGAGCAAAGGTAAAAAGGTTTTAAGCCACCCTTTTTCAGAAATAACCCCCAAGCAAATCAATAAGGCCAATCAAACCAAAATGAGCCCAGGATGGAATATTTTTTTGGGAAAATGCTAAGGCAACATCCCATGAAATGTTGGGGATGTGATGGAGATAACCTATATAGGGATTGCCCTCACAAAGGAGAAAGAATGAGGATTGTCCAAAACATTCAAGAGGCTGAAACAATTGACGACATGGGAGGAGGCATGCCAAGGATTTATGTAGCCTTGAACAACAAGCAAGTAGAGTATCAATCCCCAATGATTGAAGTGGAAGGTAGTATTGATAAATAGCCCATAACAATTTTAATTGATTTTGGAGCTAGCCTGCATAGTTACATAAGTCTAACATTATTGAAAGATTTCACTTACAAAGGAGTAAGCATAAGAAAACTTGGTTGGTTTAGTTAGCCACATGGACTAAGAGGAAATAAATGAGTTGGATAAAGATTGCCCAATAGACGTGAATTGACTCAACACAAAGGTAGATGTGAACATCATACCATTGGGTTCATATGATTGTCTAATTGGCATGGATTGGTTGGAAAACTCCATGTTGTCCTAGATTGTTACAACAAGACAATAACTTGTCTTGATGAGGGAGGGAAATAAGACAAGATTCAAGGCATTCTAAGAGTTGTAGCTGTTAGATAATTTTAAGCCATGCAACTGAAAAAGCGTTTCAGGAAGGGATGTCAATTTTTTACAGCCCATATGGAAGAGGCAACCAAAGTTAAAGTGACAAGCATTGAACACCATTCAATCTCAAGGGATTTTGAAGATGTTTTTGGGGAAATCCCAGGATTTCCACCAAAGAGACATTGATTTCCCTATTGATTTGATGTCAGGAGTTTCCCTAGTGTCCAAGACACCTTACAGACTAGGCACAATAGAATTGAAGGAGTTGCAGATGCATCTTGAAGAACTTTTGAAAACGAGGTATATACCCCCAAGTGTGTCACCTTGGGGAGCCCCAAATCTTTTTGTGAAGAATAAATATGGAACCTTAAGGTTGTGTATTGATTTCAAACAACTGAATAAGGTCACCATAAAGAACAAATATCCTTTTCCAAGGATTGATGATCTATTTGATCAACTGAAAGGTGCAAGAATCTTTTCCAAGATTGACTTGAGATCAGGTTATCATCAGGTGATGATAAAAGAAGAATATATCAACAAGACAATATTCAGAACAAGATATGGGCTTTATGAATTCACGGTAGTGCCATTTGGGCTATCAAATGCCCCAACTATTTTTGTGTGCCCAATGAATGGAGTGTTCAGAGAATACCTGAACAATTTTGCAATTGTTTTCTTAGATGATATTCTCATCTATTCCACGACAGAGGAAGAACATGAGAAGCATTTAAGAATGGTGCTGCAAGTTTTGAGAGAGAATAAGTTGTATGCCAAGCTAAGTGCATCTTTTATCAAAAGAAGATTCACTACATGGGGCATATTTTTTCAACAGAAGAGATAACACTTGATACTAAGAAAATAGAGGTCATTAGAGGATGGCAAACACCAAGAAATGTCACAGAGGTCAAATATTTCATGGGTCTTGCGGGTTATTAAACAAGATTCATAAAGGGGTTTTCAAATATTGTAAGCCCAATCACTTATTTGCAAAAGAAGGGAGTGAAATTTGAATGGACTTCCAAGTGTGCAAAGAGTTTTCCGAGTTGAAAGATATTTTAACAAATGCACCAGTCTTGAAAATTGTAGATTCAGATGAAGGTTTTGTGGTGTGCACTGATGCATGCAAGTAAGAGCTTGGTGGAGTCCTCACTCAAAAATATCATGTGGTATGCTATGAGTCTAGAAAATTAAAAGAGCATGAGAGGAATTATGCTACACATGACTTAGAATTAGCAAAATTTGTACATGCACTAAAAATGTGTAGACATTACCTCATGGGTCAAAGATATGAGCTAAGGACAGACCATTGTGGTCTGAAGCATTTGTTTGAACAACCAATGTTAAATGCCGGACAAACTAGATAGCTAGAATTTCTGAGTGAATATGACTTTGAAATTGAGCATATAAAAGGAAAGGAAAATCAGATGGCTGATGCACTCGGCAGAAGAGCTCATGAAATGCATATTGCAGCCATTAACATGTTCAACATAGATATAAAAGACATAATTTTAGAAGTTGAAAATCTAGATCAATAATATCTAAAAATAAAAGAAACATTACATCAAGGCAATTTATAGCAAACTTTAAAATATATGAGCTGAAAGCGAATGGAATCCTCATGTATAGAGGAAAATATATGTGGCAAATTTCGATGAGATGAAAATACAGTGTTGAGGGAATTGCACAATGTGCCATGTGTTGGGCACCCAAGATATAAAAAAACAATTGCAGTTGTAAGAAGCCAATACTTTTGGCCAATAATGAAGAAAGAAGTGACTAATTATATTACTAGGTGTCTAGAATGCCAAAAGGTGAAAGATGAGCATACACATCCAACGAGGCTGCTACAACCATTGCTCATTCCTTAGTGGAAATGGGAAGTGGTTACAATGGATTTTATTACGAAGCTGCCCAGAACAATGAAGCATCATGATTCCATCATGGTGGTGGTAGATAAATTAACAACAGATGCACATTTTATTCTTGTGCAGACCACACACAATGTGACATCCCTATTTTCAAATCCCAAACTAGCGATGTAGTATATGGCCGAGAGCCAAGTGATGTATATCGTAAATGTAATGTATATGGCTGAGAGCCAAAGCAATGTAACATGTAAATGATGTAAATTGAATATAATGAATAAAATGTATCGCCATCTACAGATGGACACAAACAAAGATTTGGGGGCTAAGTATCCACAAGAGAGGGAAGGGGTCCAATAGGGGGAGAGTTTACCCATGTCTATTAAACCAAAACCCATTTCTTATTTCCTTCTAAATTATCCTTACCATGAACCTTCCATTAGCTATTGAGTGTGCTAGAGCCCAATCACTAAATTCATGTAAGAAGGTGGGTGTGAGAGTCACATCCCATAGTTATTGAGAGCATGGGGGCTGAGTACAATCAACTTGGGGAAGAGTGCAAGTCAAGCAAGCAAGAGAAATAGAGGAAATTTGTATGGGTAGGAGACCATAATTACACATTCACGTTTTTTTTACATAGAGAGCAGTTTTTACATTGAGTTTTCTAGCCAACAATGGAGTTATGAGTGTTGAAACTTGGAGGTAGTTGTTGTAGACAAGTTTGGCAACTATTTGAAGCTGAAAATTTGTGGAGAAAGAGGTTGGGTTCCTGGGAGTAACGCGATGTTCGAAATCTGCCAAAGAAGCACGCGTTTTGTTGCTAGTCAAATTTGTGTTGTAGCTATAGAATTCCTGAGGTCCCAACGAGTAAAATTCCTATCCAACCTGTGATGGAAGCCTTAGAGGGGAGTGGAAAGGCATGATAGACTGTAAGAACTGAAGGGGGATTCCATCCCTTGGGTTGTGCATGTTGAGGGGAAGAGAGTTGGTGGACTAGAATTAGTTGTGAGTTAGACTGTTGAGAGGGGGACATTAGCTAGCCTTAGGGACCATTGTCTCTTGTGGATTTATAGCCCCAACTCGAGGGTGACTTACTATTGAGAACTGGAACAACATGTCTATGGTTGGGAGGAACTTTCGTCCTCTGCAATGGGTTGCATATTTACATAAGATAAGTGTTCTTATCTGATGTGTTTAATTGTGTTAAATGCTGATATATTTGTTGCGCATTTTACTCCGAGATATATTTGGTTATCATTGCATACAATGAGCATAATGGTTCATTTAAATCCTTAATTATGAGATTGAATGTTACTGCATGTTATCTAGTTGTTGCTATGCACAGTTAAACAATTGCAAATACGTTTTTAATTAGTATGGACAATTGCATGAGTCTGAATGTCATGTTGCATGTTAATTCCACATATAGATTTGGTATCATAAGGTTTTTATTGAGTTGTTTTAGCAAGCGACCTGACCTAGTTGGGGGCTAGGTACTTTACACACAAGGCAACAAATATTGCATAGAGCTATATGAAGGAAGTTTCTAGGCTACAATGAGTGCCTAAGGAAATGGTTTCAAACAAAGATCAAAATTTTACATCAAATTTTTGGAAAGGTTTGTTCAAAGGCTTTGAAATGAATTTAAATCTCAGTACAACGTATCACCTAGAGACAGATGGGAAAACAAACATAACTAACATAATCATCGAAGACATGCTCAAAATGTTTGTGATGGACCAATCATCAAAGTGGGAAGACCGCATCCACCTAGTAGAGTTTGCTAACAATAATGGGTATCAAGCCTCATTAAAATGAGCCCATTTGAAGCATTGTATGACAAGAAATGTAACACACCAGTGAGTTGAGATAACCCAATAGACAGAGTTGTTGTTGGGACGGAGTTACTGAAGGAAATGGAAGGGCAGATGAAAAATATCAAGTAGAATTTAAAGGCTGCTTAGGATAGGCAGAAAAGTTATGCATACAAAAACAAAGTTTTTAGAGATTTTAAAGTGGCCAAACATGTTTTTCTAAAAGTGAAAGTGAAAAGAAGTTTGATAAGATTGGGTTGCTTCCCAAAGTTGATAGCAAGATATTTTGGGCCTTTTGAAATATTAGAGAAGATATGGCTAGTTGCATACATGCTATCATTGCCTACATCCATGAAAGTGCATAATGTATTTCATGT
>ML850228.1:19362-32144 GCA_009831015.1 Picea engelmannii
TCTACATCAAATCTTGTTACTTGTTTCGTGTCATTGATGTGGGATACATTAAGGCCCTCCTGTGATGAGTCTTTTCCTGTCGACTTCAACTCATTATCCAGGAATTAGACTTAGAAACTAATTGGTACCTTGGAACTTGCATGTCTCAATGGCAGGTCTCCTCGCTTTCGACGGAGGGTTTTCATTATTGACCTCTGATCGAGAGATTCCTCTGAGTGTTCGACTTCAGCTCATTTATTCACATTCGTTGGATTGTACTAGTGTACCTTGGGAGTCATTGACATTAATGGTGATTTCCCTCACACTTGTTAACGATATACATTAATGACCGGTAATCAAGTGGTTTCTACCATGTTCGACTTCAACACATGTATTCACATGGTTAGATTTGTACTATAGAGTGGTGGAGATGAAGACCCTGGATATTTTCTGACAGATCCAGGTTGCGTTGGAGTATATTCAGTGTATCGTTGCATAGATCCACATTGTATGTCTGGTGGCTATGTTCAAATTTGAGTCTTAAACACATAGATCCATAGTGTATTTTTGGTGGCTATGTTCATATTTGAGTCATATCGGCATGGATCCACAGTGTATGTTTCGTGGCCATGACATGTCTTACTTGACATGGATCTTCGCATGTCGGAATTTATGCTTTGAATCATTTGTATTCTGAGTATGGGAATGCCTACCTCAGTGATGATATATTATTGTATTGTATTTCCTTGTTTGTTGGCAGGTTTCCGACCCACTGTTCCTTGTTCCCTACATACACTCGACAAAGTATTTCAGCTATCACTATGTTCTAACTTCATACTTTGTGGGGCTCTCTGTTACACATTATTTTCGTCATCCCTATGATCGTTAATGATGTAAACCTATCTTTTGCCTTCAGAGGGGTCAGTGGCCTGAGTTCCTAAAGAGAGAAGGGAGAATAACTTCTCCTGAGAAAAGAAGTTGCATTTTCCTATGTAAAAACCTTATAAAAAGGGAAGTTCGTAGGTTGCTATATAGGCAGGGTCATTCTCGCAGGTTGCACTATAGCTAGGGTGCAAGGTGTTCACAGGTTGCTCTATAGCTAGGGTGCGATAATTCCAGCACGTGGGAAAAATGAGCGTTTTCGCGAATCTTCTAGAAGGAGAAGCTTCTATGGTGAGGTCGCATCCGAATGGTTTGGATCTTACTCACTTTCATGATTTAGTGGGATCATCCTAACCTCCTCACCTTATCTTCTTCAGCTTATAAAAGGAGAGGAGTTCTCATGGAGAAAGTTAGCTTGAACTTGGGTTAGCTTGTGAGTTCTTGTTCTTGAGCTTTTGTGAGCTTGGTTGGAGTGACTTTGAGATTTTCTTTGTCAAGATAGATTGTGAGTAGCTATCAGATATATGCTTTCAGAATCCTTGGAGCAAGAAGTGTGTGGGGAACGAAGGACAGTTGGAAGGGATCTTACGACATCAAGGCAATGTTTGTAATCTCTCTTTCACATTTAATATGATACAGTAATATGATTCTTTCCCATAAAGTTAGTTCCACTTTATTGTATAACTCCTTGATCATATACATAGATTCACTATTGAATATATTGTGCTTTCTTTACTCCACTTGGTTTGTACTATTTTGGTCTTGATTGCACAAGAGCATTGGAGCGAAGCTGGTACAACAAAGACCAACGGAAGAGATTATAAGGTATGTAACTTGTTCTTGCCTCTTAGTTCATTTAATGGTTAGAATCTAGGGAAAGAGTATTATTCTATCTTGATTTGTTCTAGATCCAGGTGGATCTAGGGAGATCGGTTTGTGTCTGCACTTACATATTTATCCAATAACAATCTGTCAAAGATTGTTTCATCCAAAGAACCTGTGTACAACATATTGTTGCTGCAATATACTCTGCCTCGGCTGTAGATAGAGATACTAATGATTGTTTCTTGCTTAGCCATAATACCAAACACTCACCTAACTAGAACGTTCCTCCACTGGTGCTTCGTCGGTTGTTGGCACAAGAGCAGACCCAGGGTTCACTCCAAGAGTGCACCAACAAGCCCTAACTACTGGCCCTTTCAGCAACACCTGCAAAGCAGATGCAGTCTCACCCGAAGTAGTGATGAGGGGGTTGCAGGACAAATATGTCTACAACCAAGGGAATATCAAGTGGATCTTATATAATAACAATCACACAGCATTCATATATCACTTATCAGCGAGATCTACTCTACATAGCTATAGATCTTGATCTAACACAGTAATGCAAATAACAGTATAATAATGACAGAGATCAAAGAATCAATCACTCACACAACACAAAATATATGTGGTTCACCCTCTCTTTAGGGATACATCCACAAAATTGTGTGTATGATATATTAAGATAAAGATTACAATTTTGATCTGCACTTTTGGCCAATAGATCCTCTCTCTTCTTCTCTCTTTCTCTCCCCCTTCCTGTGCACCCAGCTACAGGATCTGATCTTCGCACCCAGCTGAAGATCTTACAATACCAGAAGGCTCTCACCCTCAGCACTTTTCTCTCACAATACAATGACCTCTCACCACAACAATAGAGCTAAATCAATAACAATATCATACCGACGCGACCCAGGTCCTCTTGACCTTTATTTATACATTACAATACCTCACTGATAGCCTTAGGTTGAAACCTAGGTGTCAAAACCCTAATTACCAAAACCCTAGGTCAACTTGATCCACATTTTTCAGGCTTCGCCAGCTTGTCTTTCCTTCCTTCTCATGCGGTGCTCCAAAGCATCCAACAATGGATTTTTCCGTTTGCTAAGTTGTCCTCGATCCCTCTTCCTTGCTGATCTTTCATCCTCGATCTCATCTTCCAATGGTTTAATTTTCCCATAGTTCTCTCCATCCTCTTTTCTCTTTTGCTCACTTCGACCCATTGACAGTCACTGTGTCTCCTGCAAAGTTCACTTTTTACCTTTTCTTCCTTGTTCTCTACTTCCTTCCATAACCAGGGGCCAACAGGCCCCCAACACTCACCTGTGACTCGTCTCGAGGTACTTCAAATCTGATCTTCTTGTTTTACTTCGACTTTGGACTGCGTAGTTCAGCCCTTGCTTTCTACTTTATGCCTCCTTTCCATCCTTGTGCAGACTATCTTTTCTGTGTCTGGTACCCAATTTCAACTACACCTGGTACCTAGACCCTTTTCTCCTTGATTCTACTGAGAGATGCGAGGCAGCTGGTTTTCATAGTACAACTTCAGTTGACTCCCATTCACCAATCCTTCCTTCCAGTCTCCTTTCAATGTCTTCAGCTGTGCATCTCCTCCTTCTATAACATAGGCAATCTCATATGCTCTGAGTCAATCCGTCCTGAACTTCCCAGGGTGTTTGATAAACTTATTGTCATATACTAGTACTAAATCACCTTGCTTGAATATCTTCTTCTTAATATGTCTGTCATGATAGGCCTTTTCTCGTTCCTTCTGAACTTGCTGATGGAATCTTGCAATGACTCTCTCTTCTTCTAGTTCAACCAACTGTGCTAGCCTCTCATGAACAGCGCCAGTATCATCCATGTCTTTAAATGTAGCAATTATTAAGCTTGGTACCAAGTACTCCATCAGGACAACAGCTTCCAAATCATAGACCAACTTGAAGGGGGTCTTCGTTGTTAATTTCTTGCAAGTGGTTCTATAGGCCCAAAGTACTGTTGGTACTCTTAAATCCCAGTCATCCCTGTTCACACTTCAAATATTTTTTAATTCTATCTCCGAGATTTTTTTGAATGCTTCAACTATTTCATTTTCTTGTGGATGGTAAGGTGTTCTCTTATGATGGTGGACTGCAAATTCTTCAGTCAGGGCTTCAACTATCTTATTGATGAAGTGTGTACCTTGATCACTCATAAGGATCTTAGGGCATCCAAACCTGGTTATTATGTCATCAAATAATAAAACACGCAACTGTAGTTGCACTATAGTCCTTGACTTCTCTTGCTTCAGCCCATCTAGTCAGGTATTATCTTGCAGTAATAATATACCTTGCTCTTGTGCACTTTCCGGGTGGGTTTATAGGTCCCACGAAGTCAATGGCCCACTTGTCAAATGCTTGTAAACTCATATGTGGTTCTAATGGAATTTCACCTCTTCAGGATGGATTTCCAACTCGATGGAATGCATCACATGCTCTGGCATAGTATTTAGCATCTTTGTGTAACGTAGGCCACCAAAGGCCAGCTCACAAAACCTTATGCGCATTTGTTTTCCCTACGTAATGTCCTCCTTCAATTCCTTCATGAAATTCTTCGAGGATCATAGGGTGCTCTGCCTCCATCACACATCTTCTTAGTATCTCATCAGGCCCCATTTTGTACATATGTCCAGCTATAAGTGAGAAGTCTACGACTCGCACCACTAGTTGTTTCTTCTAAGGAATTGTGTACTCACTTGGAGCCATTCCTGTTGACAAGAACTGGACTATGTCTATGAAGTGGTCATCAATATTTCTAATGGTGAGCAGTTGTGCATCCGGTAATGTATCCTCCATACTAGTAGGTTCTTCGCCATGTTCCAACCTCGACAGGTGGTCTGGGCCCTTGTTCATTCTTCCTGGCTTAACTATGATCTCAAAATCATATTCTTGAAATAGCATAATCCATCTACATATTCTCCCCCCCAACACTGGCTTATTGACTAGGTACTTCAGCGCAGAGTGATCGGTAAATGTTTTAAAGTGTCCTCCCAACAAGTAGTGGCAGAATTTTTGTAATGCATACACCATGGCTAATCCTTCTCTTTCTGTAGTGGTGTAATTAATTTCAGTTGTAGATAGATTTCTGCTAGCAAATGCTAATGGATGATCAATGTCCCCTTCTCCAGGTTGTGCTAGTACTGCTCCTAATGCAATGGAAGAGGCGTCAACATGCACATGAAATTCCTTGCTCCATGAAATTCCTTGCTCCAGTCTGGAAAGACTAGAATAGGCGCAGCCACCATCTTTTGTTTCAGTGTGTCAAAGCTCTATTGGCATTCATCTATCCAACCAAACCAACATTCTTTCGTTAGTAACTTCTCCATCAGTGCACTAATCTGAGCATATCCTTTGATAAATTTCCTATAATAGCCAATATGTCCTAGCGCAGTGCGTAGTTGTTTGACTGAGGTGGGAGGTGGAAAATCAACTATAATTGCAATTTTGGATGGAGCCACAAACAATCCTTGCTTGCATACAATATGACCTAATAATACTCCAAATGGTGAGAAGAAGATGAACTTCTTCAAATTCAAAGAAATTTGACACTACCTGCATTTATCTAGCATTAGCCTTAGACATTCAATATGATTTTTCAACAAACTAAAAATAGTCCAGTCATCAAACTATGCTTCTAAAAACTTATGAAAAAATTCTTTGAATGCTTCAACCACCACCCTGGAAAAGATGGTTGGGGCATTCTTCAATCCAAATGGCATTACTGTATATTGGTAGGATCCCCACTCTATGGAAAATTTAGTCTTATGATGGCCCTCCTTGGCTATGCGGATCTAATGGTATCCTGAAAACCCATCTGTAAAAGAATATATTTCTTGGCCTCCCACATTATCCAAAACTTCGTCTGTGAATGGTGTAGGGAAAGGATCATGTAGATAAGAATCATTCAGCTTCCTGAGATATACGTAGATCCTGATCTCACCTGTCTTCTTATCTAGCACTACCATGGGGCTAATCCACTCCGACTCTTCAACGGGTTCAATAATCCCTGCTTCCAGCATTCTGTCGAGCTCAATCTTCACTTTTTCCTTGTATTTTGGGTTCAATTTGTAGGGTCTTTGCTTGACTGGCTTCGCATCCGGTTTCAAAGGTGTTCTCATCTCTCCCATAGGTCCTTTGATACCCTTCATATTATTGAACTTGGTCGAGAACAAGTCATGATACTCGTGCAATAATTCTGTAATTTTTTCAATGATAGCAACATCCCAGTAATCTCCAACATTGGCAAATTTTGGTGTCTCCTCTATCCCAATATTGAATTTATTTATCTTTATCGGTTTTCCAATGAATGGAAGTTCAACTCCTGGTCCTTCCACATCTCTCTATCCTTATTTTTTTGTGATATTCACCTTCCTTGGATCATCATCTTCGTCGGCATTAATGTTGTAGCAGATCTGCAGTTTCTGGAGGGGCGCAGTCCATTCGTCCTCTTCTAGTGCCTAAGGGAGGCTAAATGTCTCTTCAAACACTTTCAGTCTTAAAATATTTAATGTTTGGTCTACTGAAGGGTATTCACTTTTAAATAAAAATGTGATTACAAAATTCTGAGTCATACCTTCCCAGTCTGCAGTGACGAGGCACAGCTCTACTTGAAGGTACCAATTAATCGGGGTGGTATCCAGCGTATTGACAAATCTATGTACCCATTCTTCTCTATGAATTTCACTCCATGCCTCTTCATAGCTTCATATATGGTCCTTTGGGTAGTTTTGACCTGTGTACTTTACTTCGCATCTTCCTACTTGTGTTGAAAACCGCGTTGTCATCAAGGTTCGGGATTGTCTCTAGTTTGTAATATTGCTTTTATGTGTCCCCCACCATCTTGTTGGTGTGGCTTTCAGGGCCTCATCCATAGCCAACAGCCTTTGTTGTGCTGGTACAATTGCTTCAAAGTCCATCAAGAAGGATTCTAGGAGATTCAGACCATCAAAGGTAGGTAAGTTACTTATGGTTGTACCAATCCAACGAACTTCTATGGTCAGTGGAGCACATCTGGTTCTGCCAGTTCTCCAGTGCTTCTTCTGACTCTAATGAATAGGCGCTATCACTTCACCAGCTTAGGTTTCCATCGGCAATAGGGTTGATATAATCTCGTTGCCTGGCTGTTAATTTGTAGATGTTTTCCAGTTCAAATGTGTGGTCTTCTTCTCTGATAGGTTTTGTATATCGTGGGCCCTCATCTGGATCTAAAGGTGCAATGACCCTAAGGCCATCTCTCTCAAATTTCATGTGTCTTTTCTTTAGATCAACAACAGTGGAATTGTCGAAGGCCCAATCAATTCCTAGTAATGCAAGGTAAGGGCAACTATCATCAACAATTTCAATTACCTCAAAATCTGCAAGGGTTCTTACTCCGTCGATGTCCACTGGGACATGATCTAATCATTCAAATGGGTTGACAACTTGTTGATTATCCATGCGAAGCCTGATAGGGGAATATATCAGCTTGGGTTTTCCCATCAATGCCCAAGTTTGCTTCGTCACGACATTGACCTCTGACCCTAACTCGAGGACCACATAGTCTATCTCGTACTCTCATATCTAAGCATTCAAGTGTAATTCCTTATTTTTCCTTCTCTTCTTACCAATTTGGTGTACTTCCCTATTTATTAGGGTGTCTATCTTTCCTAGCTCATATTGTTTAACCATATTTTGCAATTCGTGTATAGATTTCCCATATTTAAGTAGGTCTATAAACATATATAAGAAACTGACAAGTTTACTTACCTCTTTCCCCCCTCTGTGCAAAGCAGACTAATCGAATGCATGAGGCATTTCATATTCTTTTATTTCTGGTTGTGTCTTTGAAGAATACCCTTGATCTGCTTTGAACTCTTTCCTTGCCTCCTCAAAGATTTGCCTTTCTTTCTTTGCATCAAAAATCTGGGTCTTTTCTGCAGCTTTTCTAACTCCTGAGTCTTCTGCAA
This sequence comes from Picea engelmannii, assembly GCA_009831015.1. Lineage (NCBI taxonomy): Eukaryota > Viridiplantae > Streptophyta > Pinopsida > Pinales > Pinaceae > Picea > Picea engelmannii. Next base: position 27,029 of record ML850228.1, read on the forward strand.
TCTTCTCTTTGGTCACTCTATCCTGTCCCGTAGCAGTGCTTCCTCTTGTAATAACATCAACTCTAGGATCAGCTTCGCGAGGTTCCACTTTGATTAATTGGATTTGTGGGTTCTGCTGAGATCCTCGTCTTTCTTGAAGTTTATCCAACAGCACAGGGCATTCCTCTATGACATGCTCGAAGGAGTTATAGTAACTACAGGTTGTGAAAGGATTTTGACAATTCTTTGCTAAATGTCCTAGCTACGTGCAGTTGTAACAGATTATTTTTCCTCGACCTCGACCCATACCTCCTCCTCCTCCTCGCCCTTTGTATCCACTACGAGGATTGAAGTTTCCTCTCCCTGGAGATTTGTACTACGGAGTATTTCCTTCTTGCTGTACTCCACCTTGAATCTTGTATATGTCCCTCGACCGTTCATGCATGATATCATAAGCTCTACAATCTCGATCATCGTGCCCCACTGATTTACAGAATGTACAGTACAAGTTTGTGGGTGTCTGAACATACTTATGCATGTAATAGCACTCACCTAGGCAATGCCTATTTCTACATATATCTCACCAGGGTAGGTTAACTTTCTTCAAGGGGCTCGACGCCCCTGAGGTCAAGTAATCATGAAATAAGGGACAGTGTTCCTTATCATGGCCTTCAGATCTGCATCTTACACACCAAATATATTCCCTTTTCTCTTTTCCCTTATCTTTCTTCATATCCTCAACCTGTAAAGACAAACTAGTTAGTTGGCTCATGATCTAGCTAATGCCTGAGCTAGATTCTCCCATCGGTGTTTATTCAAGCTTCATGGTGATCTCCAAATATTCTACCTGTGATGCAATCTTCTGCTTCAGAGGGACTTTGATGTGTGGTAACAGTGCCACAATGAACCATTCTTTGTTCTGTTCATCAGGGATCTGAAAAGTTAATCTACCTGTTAGGGTCTTGAATCTCTGATCGAACTCCCAAACAGGTCCTGCTACCCTTTGTTTAATATCGTTTGGTTCTGTAATACATTGTGACTCTGACTTAGGTTTCTTAAACTCTGCAATCAGCGCATTCTTGATCTCATTCAGGGGCTTAGGCTATGCCACTCCTTGGACAAGTTTCATGTACTAGCTCAGCATGCAATCCCTTAGCATAGTGTTGAATTGGGTCCTCTTGATGGCTTCATTGGTGATACTCTTAATATCCCATATGGCTTCACACAGAAACCAATGTTGATCTGGATCTTCAGATCCATCTCCTCTAAAGATAGGGAGTCTCATTTCATCTACCATAGAACTGACTAGGTTTCTTGTCTGAATAGATGTTGAGCTACCAGTAACAGTGCTCTAAGGACTCTGGTGGTTATGACTATTCTGACTACTAGGTACTATTGGGACAATAGGAGGATTAACGTTACCTACTTCAGTAGACCACGCAGTTCTTGAGGTTTATGGCTCTCTTTGGCGCAGTTCTTCAGCTTCCCCTTCTTCTGTTCTAGTGGGCACTATATGTTCTTCGTCGGTTATATCTACCTCTTCTCCACTGTAGAAACCCTCTTCTCCATAGTTTTTCTTAAAAAAGTTATTAAGGTGACCCCCTTGGAATACTTTCCCACTACGCGTATGTCCTGCTTCTGTGTCATTGTCGCTGTCTGAATTTCTGAACATTAGCCTTCTCAGATCCATTCGATCTACTGTATCTTCAGGATGTGGTTTTCATGCAAGAGCATCTTGATTCTTAGCTTCAAAAATTACAAAAATGTTCCTCTAGGTCCCTTGAAGAAGTATCTCTCAGCCTAACTATATGATTCTCTTATGTCAACAACAAATTCGGTGATATACCCTATGATGGTACTATCAAACCAGTGATCTACAGCTCTGGATACAGCATTGTCAACTATCTTGATTTTCTGGATCAGCACTGGTGTCCAACCCACAGGAGGTCTAGATCTGATCTTGAACTGGGTATCGGCTAACCTAGCCAACCACTCAAACAAATCCTGGTGGATTTCTCCAAAGAATATCTCGTGAATGTCAATGAATATGTATCTTTGTAGCCAATCTTCAGTACTTTGTTTAGGGTTCTTGTTCTGGGCTTCAACGAAGTCCTTCTCTTGATCCTCTATCCACTTTTGAATCTTTTTCTTCGATGGAAACCACCTTGACATTCCCTTACACAGATTCTTGTCCTGGCAACGGAACCATTTGTTGGCACAGGGGCAGACCCAAGGTTCACTCCAAGAGCGCACCAACAAACCCTAGCTACTGGCCCTTTCGGCAACACCTGCAAAGCAGATGCAGTCTCACCCGAAGCAGCGATGAGGGGGTTGCAGGACAGAGATGTCTACAACCAGGGGAATATCAAGTGGATCTTATATAACAACAATCACAACATTCATATATCACTTATCAGCGAGATATACTCTGTGTAGCTATAGATCTTGATCTAACACAGTAACGCAAATAACAGTATAATAATGAAAGAGATCAAAGCATCAATCACTCACACAACACAAAATATTTGTGGTTCAACCTCTCTCTAGGGATATGTCCACAGAACTGTGCTTATGATATATTAAGATAAAGCTTACAGTTCTGATCTACGCTCTTGGCCGGAAGATCCTCTCTATTCTTCTTTCTTTCTCTCCACCTTCCTGCGCACCCAGTTGCAGGATCTAATCTTCGCACCCAGCTGAAGATCTTAAAATACCAGAAGGCTCTCACCCTTAGCGCTTCTCTCTCACAATACAATGACCTCTCACCACAACAATAGAGCTAAATCAACAGCAATATCATACCGACGTGACCCAAGTCCTCTTGACCTTTATTTATAGATTACAATACCTCACCGACATCCTTAGGTCGAAACCTAGGTGTCAAATCCCTAATTACCAAAACCCTAGGTGTCTAAAACCCTAGGTCAACTTGATCCACTTTTTTCAGGCTTCGCCAACCTGTCTTTCCTTCTTTCTTGCGCGGTGCTCCAAAGCATCCAATGGTGGCTTTTTTTGTTTGTTGAGTTGTCCTCGATCCCTCTTCCTTATTGATTTGTCATCCTCGGTCTCCTCTTCCAATGGTTTTATTTTCCCATACTTCGCTCCATCTTCTTTTCTCTTTTGCTCACTTCGACCCAGTGACAGTCACTGTGTCTCCCACGAAGTTCGATTTTTACCTTTTCTTCCTTGTTCTCCACTTCCTTCCATAACCAAGGGTCAACATCGGTCATCAATACAACCTACCCAATCTGCATCTATGTAGGAAATAAGTGATATATCTTTTCCTTTTGGATACCATAATCCAAACTCTTATGTTCCTTTGAGATAACCAAAAATCCTCTTTGTTGCTAATACATGTGATTCCTTTGGTGCTGCTTGAAATCATGCCACCTGTCCAAGTGCTTGCATTACATCTATTCTGGATGTTGTCACATATAATAGGTTGCCAATCATTGACATGTATTTCCTCTTATCTGTAGACTTTGAATCATCATCTTTGCTCAACTTACAACTGGTTTGCATGGGAGTGATCATTGGTTTGCAATCTTCCATTCTGAACCTCTTTAGCCTTTCTCTGATATACTTGGTTTGATAAATAAAAATTCCTTGGTTGCTTTGATGTATCTGAAGTCCCAGAAAGAAGGATAGTTCTCCAAGTAATGACATTTCAAATTCATTCTGCATGTCTTTTGAAAATTTCTGGCTTAACCTGTCATCATCACTACCAAAAATGATATCATCAACATAAACTTCAATTAATAAAATATTACCTTGACTTACCTTGATGTAGAGGTTGTTGTCTGCACTTCCTTTTCTGAACCTTGCCTGTTGCAGATACTTATTCAGTCTGGAGTACCATGCTCTAGGAGCCTATTTTAGACCATACAAGGCCTTCTTTAATTTACATACATAGCCTGTTTTCTCTAACAACTAAAATCCTTCTGGTTGTTCAATGTAGACTTCTTCTTCAAGTTCCCCATTCAGAAAAGCTGATTTTATGTCCATCTGATATACTTTAACATTTTCGGAGCATGCATAAGCTAAAACTAAACGGATTGCTTCCATTATGGCAACTGAGGAAAATGTCTCTTCAAAGTCGATTCCCTCAATCTGTGCGTATCCTTTGCATACCAATCTACCTTTTTTCCTTGTAACATGTCCATCTTCATTCAATTTATTCCTGAAAACCCATTTTTTGTTGATCACATTCTTATTCTTTGGTCTTGGAACCAATTCCCAAGTGTCATTTTTCTCTATTTGATCCAATTCTTCATCCATGGCCTTATTCCAAAATTCATCATTGTTGACTTCTTCCAAACAGTTTGGTTCAATTGTAGATAAGAGTGTTAGATGTGTTTGTTCTGGTGAATGGATTTTTCTTCTAGTCTCAACTCTTGCATCTTTGTTTCCAATAATTTGATCTGAATGATGATTCTTCTGTACTCGTTTTCTAGGTGTCTTTGGAGATACTTTATGAACTTTCTCTTTTGATTCTTTCGGATTATCTTCATCTTCATCTTCCTCTTCTACTTCTTTTTCATCTTCTTCTTCGAAAAGTTGTTCCATTGATATGTTTTCTTCTTCCTTTGATTATGGTCTGCATGTTTCATCAATTGTTACGTTGATGCTTTCCACAACTTTGTTCAATCTTAGATTGTAACACTTGTATTCTTTCCTTGTACTTGAGTAACCAACAAGTATTCATTTTTCCACACGAGAGTCAAACTTTCTCATTCTTCCATCTTCTCTTTTGATGTAGCATTTGCTTCCAAAAACTCTGAAGTGTTTCACATTTGTTGGTCTTCCTTTCCATAGCTCGTAGGGAGTTTTATCAGTGTTGTTTATGAGAATTAATTTGTTTTAAATGTGAACTGCTATATGCACTGCCTATGTCCAAAATATATCTGTCAATTTGGAATCCATTAGCATTGTTCGAGACATTTATTGTATTTTCATGTTCTTTCTTTCAACAACTCCATTATGTTGAGGTGTCTTAGCAACAGAGAATTTCCTTTTTATTCCATGACTGCTACAGTAGTCCATAAATTCCTTTGAAGTGAACTCTCCTCCATTATCATATCTCAAACATTTGATTCTTGAATCCATCTCATTTTCAACCATTTCCTTGTAGATCTTG
>ML850230.1:26874-37342 GCA_009831015.1 Picea engelmannii
TAACCCACTGCAAGCATATATTCTAGCTTTGTTGTCTTGTCTCGCAAACAGGTGCCATCCAGTGGAAGAACTTCTCTTGACTATCTCTCTTGGGCAGCAATCTGTGGAAGGGGTTTTCCTTGACTTGGCCTTTACCTTTAGCCTTTCATTAAAGCCAGATTGCCTTAGGGACGTCTCCCTTGGACTTGCCCTCCTAAATAGAAAGAGCCCCCCATCGAGGTGACAGTGGGTGGGGAAGCTCCTGTTACGCCGGTTTCAAGCCCTGACTCAAGCCCTTGGAACTATCCTACAAACCGTGCGATAACAGGAACCACTCTCAAACATCCCAAAACAATTAATGGTAATGTTAAAAATTTAAGCAAAAGTTTAGAAAAGGAATATAAAGGTTAGAAAAGTAAAAGTGACATTCTCCTAGGGGTGGAACTCATTAAGAATGTGTGAGTGAAATGGAGGGTGGAGCCCTCTTTAAATAGCTTTAGTAGGGCCCCAAGTTTAGGTAATTTGTTTTCCCTTTCAGTCATTTTTTCTTTTAATTTAATATTTTATAGTCTATAGTTGTGTTGTACGGAACCGGTTGGTTCGGTGCTTTAAGGCCGTGTTATCCCCTAGCCTAGGGATAACTAAGGGGATTATGTCTCGAGGCCCACAGGTCCTAGACATGGAGTACCGAGAGCCATATTGACTTGAGCCTGGCCCTGGAAGGCCCATCCTTCTTCTTCAGCGCATCCATCTTGTCAGTTGCAGCAACATCCATCCCATCGGCCTGGTCCTTCAGCAGCAGTGGGTCTTGGTCCATGAGGTAATGAGTCTGGGTATCATGGTATGTGTCACTCTAATTCTCAAAACATTTGAATATGTGCATTTAATTCTTTTTACTTATGACGTGTGCTTGGACCTTATGCCTTTCCACTTGTCCACACCTGGGGGGAATGACAAGTTGCCCTAGCATGTTGGTTCCCATAGGATTTGAGTTCCCACTGGGTGGGTTCATGAAAGGTCACCGTCTATTCCCACCATACTTATCACTTTCCATCTTTTTCCCCCTCATCCATCCCCTACACTGGTTCGAGCTTTAGGTTTGCCAAGCTAGCAAAGGGTTGTACCTTACCTTGTGGGAAGAAGGGGCTAAAGGCTCAGAGGGTAAAAGTAGCTAGCAAAAGATAAAATCCAAAAGAACAAAACCTTCAGATGCTTCGCCCAATGATCCCCGAGAAAGCAATAAAAAGCTTCTCAACAAGAAACAGAGGGATGCATAAGATAATAAAATCAAGACCTAGTTGGGCGATAGGGGGTATCATCACGAGCCAGTCTATTAGGTCGATGGGCATGTATCGGTATGACACTATCGTTCAGCTGGTCACCACGCCAGGGTAGTAGCTCTTGGTGGCATAGCCAAGAGAAAGGGGGTCTCATCACGAGCCAGCCTTCTCATCTTCGTGAAATGCTTGTGGGTAACATTGTCACCACTAGTCACCACGCCAGGGCAATGTCCCCTAACTAGTCTCTTGAAAGAAAAGAAAATAAGATAAAAGATAAAAGGCATTGAGTGGGCTTGGAAACATTTGCATCCATGACAAGGTGCAACTCACCCTCTTCAAAGGCACCCACAGGTAAGCCATACATTCCCCTGTCATCACTGCACCCATTGCTCAAACATCCCTACACCACTTCATCCACTTACATGGCCTGGATTTGTCTTCACCTGGAAACATCCCACCTCCAATGAGAATTACCCCAGTAGGACCTCCTAACATCCTCTCCAAACCTGGCTTGTAGAATAGCATAACGTCTTTGAGCACTTGTCTGGAAAAGGGGGTTTTATGCACATGTTTAGATAACTTGATTATTAGATGTGATTGACATTGCTATGATCCCTATGACTTATGAGCCCATGGAGGGCGTACTTCTTGTTGTTGCAGGGCCACACCCGACGGATAGGTACACATGGGGAGATGATTACTTCGGACCTCCATAGGGCTAAAAGCCCACCAGATGGATGTTGAGACCGCAGCTAGGGCAGACACATGTCAGAGGCTTGAACCAGAGAAAGAGGACATTCCACTCCATTAAAGAATTGTGTTATTTCTTAGTAAAATCAGTGGGGCTACAAGCTCCCACTCTTCATCCCCCCTAGGGGAACGGTGTTTTCGATGATTGTCCCAATTTTTGCAACTTTAGATTAGATTCAATTTTCACAACTAAGGATAAGCTAAAAGTAATCTTTCAATTCATCACAAAGCACTACAATCTCATCTAAACTCTAAAGTTGAATAAATCTTCACACAGATTAGATTTCATTTTGAAAAGTAGTTTTTAATTGTTAGTTTAGCTTGCTTTTCAGTCTTGCAATTTCAAAGTTGGCAAATAAACCATCCCCTCAGCTCCTCGCAAGAGGCCTGGTCAATGTGGATTAGTAATTAGTATAACTTTTTAATTTCAGTACTCTATTTCCTGTTTAAAATAAACATTTCCCCTCAGCTCTCAGTGCAGTTCCTGACCCTTCCAGTTGTCAGCTAATCTCGATCTGCTGGAAGTAAGTTCATACACGCTGAGCTAGTCGGTGGTGATAGATTAATTAGGGAAATCTCTAAAGCAGTTAGCTTAATGCGTGGGAAAACGGCTTAAAGTGACCTGCGAAGTAAGGCAGGCCCTCTCAGGACCTAGCTTCCCACCCGTTTTGGACATCCAGTGCTTTGAGTGAGTTTACTGGTGAGACAATTGGGTTTCGGTAAACTCTTCGCAAGTTTCCAAACAAAGAGCTAACCTCCAAGGAGGCCAAACAATCTCATTAACTCAACATCAATTTACCCTAATAAAACACACGAACTACATTGCCCACGATTACCTTTAAGGTACTGGTCTCATATTTACACTCTGCAAAGCCATATGCTTCACTTTACTTTTCAGTTATTTACTTCAAGCAATTTTATTTTACTTGCATCTAACAACTATGTCTAAGTATCATTTATGCAAGTACATGCTTAATGTTTATATCATGGTGAATAATTGGTTTATGTTTTATCAATTTATGGTTGATTGTTGAAAGAATAAACTCCTAGATTTATTTCTTGTACTTAGTTTAGTTCAAGTCTTAGTATATTTGTTAGGGAATACCCCCCTTGGCTTCACTAGGAGTTAGCCTAGACAGAGGAGTTCAGGATTAGGTGACAACACCTTAACTCTCACTTGCCCCCAAAGACACATCGAGTGGATTGAAGATTTCTTCCACGTCTCTCAGGTGTGTATAAGGCGGCAATAGGGATCATTTCCCCACGGTTCGTTCTTGGTTTTGTGGCATTCTGACAATTCCCATAAGTTAAGGGTATTATTGAGTATAAATTAATTAAATGCACTAAAGGTGTTGTTTGGGTAATATTGTTGGAGGGAACACCTTCGTGTAATAGCTCGTTGGAATCGGGAAGAAAAGATCTAAAGGTTGGGATGATGAAAAAGGCACTTCAGGTGTCCGAGAATAACTTACAAGCCAAGTAATCATTTTTCGGCATTAAAGAGGTGTTAATGTTTTATGCCATTATTATAGTTCTTTACATTTCAATAGATAAGAGCAACATAAGAACAAGATCACTGAGAAATACACATTCACAAGAGACACAACATTTATCCTGGGAAACCCTCCAGGGGAAGAAAACCCAGCAAAAATTTCCTTATCATAAATTTCCAATACAATGTCAAGAGATAACTCAAACCAATACAGAAAGTCCTCTCCAAAAGATGCGCCACTCTTCTCCCTCTCTCCAACTGGTAAGTCGCAACTTGCCTCTTAGAAATGAGCAAGTGTGTAGTGTGTCAAAGTGAGGCGCTAGCCTCTCTATATATACAAGTCTGGCATGTGTGAAGTGTCTCTTCACTGGCAGGGCCGACTTCTCAATCTGGGTTGGTAAACCCACCTTTATTATGTTTCTGGGTCTCAATAATAACTGGTGGGGCCGACTTCTTATTCTGCCTATTATAATTGTCTGTTGACCAATCCGCAAAAGCGGATTTGGTCCTAATACAATAACTGACATGATCAATCCACAATGGGGATTGATCCTATGAATAATATAACAATAATAATAAGAATACTCTTTGCAGTTACATTATTTCAACAAGAGGGAATTAATTAATTAATTATTTTATGTCATCGGAGTGGGGAAAAAAATATTTTCAAAAAAGGTGACATTGAGTAATTGGAAAAAAGGTGCCTAAGTGACTATTGAATTAATAAAGTCACTTTAACTTATTAAAAGGGTAAAAATGGTTGCAAAAGTGTCAATGAGAGAATAAAAGGAGAATGACGGGTGCCCTCTCTCAATATCCATATTGTTATTTTCTAAACAAAATTGAGAGAGCTCTTTGTGCCTTTGTCTCTTGGGACGAAAACCATAGAGGGTTTGAAATATTGGTTTCGGTGGTGAAACCATCCACCCTAGTTGGTCGAAGGGAGGAGATCATACATATTTCTTTATTGTGCTTCAGCATGGCTAAGTATTTCTTCTTTGGCAGGGAAGTTTTCCTATTTGTAGCTGAGTTTTCTTTGTGGCGGTGGAGTTTCATAGCTTGTGGCCACGTTTTTGGTTGAGGAGGTTGAATTTGTACCTGCTGGGTCGCTCCATCTCATTTGGGGGCGAGTTTATTTATTTGGAGGGCAAAGTTACCCATTGGAGGGCGAGTTCTTCCTCTAGATAGAAGTGCAGCTGTTGTGATTGTGTTTTCCTTAACAAAGGGACCGATTTTGACTTGAGGAGGGCACACCTTGGGTGTTGAGTTTATTTTGCTATAAAGTCGATTTCTAGTGGAAGGAAGAAAGGGTTTTTGTGTTGGTCGAATTTAACAGTTGTCTGGGCCGAGTCCCTTTAGTTGTGACCAATTTCTGATCTATTCGTACTCTAATCTTCTTGCTTGGGCCGAGTCTATCTGTTGATCTGTTATACACCACTTGCTGGGTCGATTTCACTCCCTGCAGGTCTGCATCTTCATCAGATATAATATATATATCAGAGTTGTATCATCCAATGGAGTTGTTGCGCACAGAACTGTCATTTACAGCCTATTCTCCTCACTGTAATTGCAAGGACAGCCTACAGCCAATATATATCAAGTTCCATATTTTTGTTGTGTATTGTTGTGTGGCATTTCCTAATGTATTTCAGTTATCTTGAATAATTAAATGCAGCAAAATACTTGAGTTTGTATTGGTGTTTCACTGGAAAAGTTTAGTAGAGTTCAGATTTGATTATATACTATTGTACATAAGATAAGATAGGATAAGATAATTTTATTACTGTCCAACTAATGACCACAAAGTAGATCAAAGGGACTGATGGGTACAATGATGTCCTTACAATGGGGGAGTACCAAATGGTCTCCTATAAAGGAATAAATTGCATGAAGTAAGATACAAAAACGTAAATAATGTGAATTGGGTTGAAGTATGAGGAGCATTCAACCGCAGCCACAAGTCCCAAACCCCGCAACGGGGCGGAGATGCACAGACGGAGAAGATTCAAGTGCTCATAGGTCTATGGAGTAGAACCATCTCTCCTAACATCCAAGGCTAAATGAAGGAAACCCAACAAAGTTTGTTGGCCCAAAGAAGAGCTGGTGGGAAGCGCGCACTGTCCACCGTGCCACTGCCTGGAGGAGGTCGCACGATGTTGAGGTATGGAGGGTCTATTCTGTCTCCCAGGAAGGGATTTGATATGGTTCTGTTGTTGAGATCTCATGGAACAGGGAAGGACCTCGCAGATCCTCACTGATCTGGAGTCTGGATCTGTACTAATGTCAGTCGGTCGCTTGGTGCCCCTTCCTGAAGGTAGCACTGTGAAAATGAAGTGATCCTCTATGTAGAGTCAAGCCTGATGGGAGGCTGAAGAGTATGCGTTCGGAACCTGAGAGCCTCCTGTATATATAGGGCCAAACATCTCTAATCGAGATATCTGAAAAAGCCAGTTAGGGTCTGAGATTCTCTGAGCAAGCAATGGAACCTCCCTCTGATCTCGTAGTAGACGAGGCATCGAAAAATAAAGTGCACCTCGGTCTCCACCTCCTGTAAATGGCATACCTGGCAGATTCTATCTGATCTATCAATCTGGTGGTCTGTCTCTACTCAAACTCTATCAAAACCCACTCTAAACTGGCCGAATGGAATGCGAAGGGCATGCATCCAGTGACGAAGTGTATACTGGGGTCTATAATGTCCCCCACCTCTTGATGAAGAGGGTTGGAGAGACTCAGTAGTGTAGCTTTCCCCACTAGACTATAGTCTTAGGCATATTGAGGACAAAATCAACCAGAAAACATAATATTCTAAAGTTAAGTTGACTTTGTGGAAAAAGGGTAACTCAACAAAGAAAAAGAAAAGATGAGTTGGGTTAAGAGTTAATCCTAGGGGTAAACTAACTCAATGGAGGAATAGATTGGAGCTATAAAGGAAAGGGAAGGGCACACTCCTTATTCATTCTGGATTATCATCTTATTTGCATTGGAGCTCTAGTGCACAATCAGTTTTGAGGGTTTTGAGTCTAAAACCCTAGATATCAACTCGATGGTGAAAGGTCCTGTTGACCGCCCATTTAGCAACAGTGGTCAACTCACGTGCCGTGAAGATGCATCATCAGATTTAAATTTGATGAAGACAATTATGGTTCTACTTGGGTATCTGAATAACCCAGCATAAAAATTTTGTAAACGAAATGTCCGCACCCCTGTGTGGGTTAATAATGTAATAAGTCTGCATGGATCATAGTTAGGTCAGGTACCTTGGGTGTTTCCATCAGGGGAGTTCCTTTCATCGAGGGTTTTTTATCCTCAGGTTGTCGACCAGACAAGCTCCTGGTCGACTTCACTTGAGTTTTTCCCTCCACATGACTTCCTCCAAAGTGGTGGAAGGCGCTCTGATGGTCTCATTTATTGGTAACCTTGTTAGGAATGTTGTAAATGACCATGCCAAACAGTGTAGAAAGTTTCGCGGAATTTCGTCGAGTCTAGATAGGTTTTTTTTAATTAATTAAATTTTTAAAAATTTAATTAATTAATTATTTTTTGAGCTAACATTGTACAAACTTCGTCTTTAGGATTTTGATAGGGGTATTTGTGCTCAAAAGAAATGGAATAGCACCCCCTACACCCATAGACCAAGTTTCAGCTCAGTCGGACTAAGTTTACTATGTCTTAGTCCACTTAGAGTCAGTCTAGGGCAAAACAGCAATTTTAATTGCTAAGATGACATTATTAAAATGTCATAAAACATTGTATTTTTGAGTTAGTGAGTGGATGTTAAGGTGGCAATGAGCAAGTTAGACCCTCCTAACCTACCCAAACCCATCATAACTTTTTCCCAACTTAATTCAACCTCTTTACTCACTTCCTTAACCTTCTAAACCTTGCCCTAAGGGGAAAAACGACCCACCAACTAACTAATTCCTAGTTTTATGCCTTTAAACTTGGAAAGGGCCCTTCACACATGTGGTGCGCCCCCCTAGACACTCCAAAACCCTAACCCACCCAAAAACCTAACTCTAAACCTATTCTAACCCCTTACCCACCTTCTACACTCAAAAATAACACCCCCCTAGGGCAAGTGACGTTTTTCCTTGGTGGAGGTTGTTGTGGCTTATTTGGGGCCCCCTCTGATGAGTTATGACTCCATTTGACTTCCACATCACCTCCTAGGATGGTCCCACTCAATTTTTCTCATTAATTCCCCTCCATTCCTTCATTTTCACACTTTTTTTGGGCCCCTCCAAGAGGAGTTACGCCCCCCCTCTTCTAGAAACTCCACAAATGATTTTTTTTTAAATTATTTGAGACCTCTCACCTTCCTTGGCATCAATCCCAAGGCCTCTCACACCTCTTTGCTTGATCCCAACACCTCTTACTTTTTCCTACACCATAGATCTAGCTTTCAAACCCTAGATGGTGTGCCTCTTCTTGAGATTTGTTCATTTTCTTATGATGTGACACTTGGAGTTCATCCAAGTGCCTTCACTTTGCTTCTTGAGGTATAAATACAACCCTTCCTCACCCTTTTTCCTCACCAATCTTTGTGCTAACACTATTATGCTGAAATTTCTCACAATTCCATCTTCTTGCTCTTGACATTTTGCCATCCATTCATTGCTCTTGGGAGTTTAATAGCAAACCGGTGGCTACAACACTCTCACTTTTGGTAATGAGAAAAAGCTTTGGAGGATCATTGGTGCATTTTTGAATATTCTTCTTGCTCCATACACATGAGGTGATGTTGTTTACTTTTTGTTGATGTGTTCATGGTAAATAGATCTTGAGTTCAAAGTATTTTGCTTAGGTCAACTAGTTGAAGAGTATCACTTGCTAGTTTATGATCATTTTGAATAGCCTAGGATTTGCAAGTAGTTTCGTTCTAGGTTGATTCAAGATATCTATCTATTCCATGTTGCATATGTTTCACTAAGCTTTTGCAGGTCACATCAAAGGTTTCACTTGGGATAGCATTCGAAGAGGAGTCTACCCTTGAGGCTTTCTTACACTCCAAATCTCTTTCCTTTGCCATATAATCTTCTGCAGCCATTTCCACTTATTTTTCAGTTTATATATTAGCCTTAGAAAGGTCAAAAATACATTTTCTATATCAATCTTGTTTGCTGGAAATTTCTGTGTATACACAGAAATTTCTGTAACTTTTTTTGGTGTTTTTGCAGCTTTTCCAGCAAGCTTTTGATTGTTGTTTTTTGCAGGACAGCGATAGATCTGAAGGTATATGCTGCTCAACAACACCTAGGAGGCTTCCCAAACACCCTTGTTTGGTTTGGGTAACATTTCTCCTCTTCTTTCGATCATATTTCTAAATTTCTGCAACTTTTTCTAACACTTTTGAGCTCTAAAAAATAAACCTAACTTAGATTAGCTATTTTTTTGTTCATATAACTAATTAGTTTAGCTTCTATTTCATTTATTCACTATTGTATCATTAAGCTACCCTCCTTGGCCAACATTGGAAGGCATTGCCACCACCTTGGCCATTGTAGTGGTGTTTCTTTTTGAATTCATTCTTTTGCTTTAAAAATAAAATCATAATCAAAAATATTAATCCCACTTGCCGGCACCTTGGGGGAGTCATCCCCAAAATCGCCTTGGCCTTTAAGGAAATTAACTTGTGGTGATCCTAATGCTTAATAGTTGATTATCTTAGATAGTTCTTATTCACAAGTTCATTTCTTTCAAAATCCTTCATATGTTTTTACTTTTCATGTTAAGTGGCTTGATAACTTAGATATAGTTTTAACACTTTAGATCTTTTACATCTTAAGTTATTTAGCTAATCTCAAAGTGCATATGAAGTTGTGATGGTTTAAGATCTCTTGTTGGCTAAGTTTCTTTTATCTTTTAAAGACTCTTTCACTCTTATAACTTAGCAAACATATGATGTGGTAATTGTTAAGTTTTAGACCTATATTGGATGCATACATAAGCTCACGGCCTAGTACACATTGATGTTCACAGCCTAATACACTTTGAGCTCACGGCCTATGTTAAGTTAAGCACACACATTGGATGCTCACGGCCTAATCTCCACTTTCAAGCACTTAACACATATATGGTTTAATGCTTCACACATTTATGGTCTAATTGCTCACGGCCCTCCTATGGTTTACACACACACTTGGCATACACATGTGATATAATGTTTTGTTGATGGTTTAACACATATGCTCACGACCTAACTCATTTTTAAGCTATCACACTCTAACAATCTTGCAAGCATTTCTCACATCATTCACTCACATGCTCATGGTTTAAATCTCTCAAGTGTTTAAGCTTAATCTCTCATTTCAATTGCTAGCATATCACATGTGATGGTTCATGGTTTTATGGTTTATTATCTTTCAAGTCCTTTCATGTGATACTTATCTTGATGGTTTAAACATTGTGCTATAATTTTCATATATCTTTTTACATGTTAATGGTATTTTGATCTCACTTTACAAGCACTCATTTCTCATATATTTTGCTCACGGCCATACGCTAAAAAGCTAAAATTTAAAGGCCTAAAACTCATTTAAAATACACTCAACACACCTAAAGACCCACCCGAGGGTCCTAACAACACTTAGCAACATTTTAGGGGTCTTAATCATCTATTTCCACCATCTAAAACGGGTAAGAGGGACAGTCCGGCGGAAGTGGCAGGGGACCGTCCCGTGATTTCGTTGGGGAGATCCCGTGACAGAACTACCTCTTACTAGGTGCGGGCTGACCTTGGAAGCTAGGGTGGGGACTCGTAGCCCCATTATCTTGAGCACCGAGCAGTTATTTGGTGGAGGCAGAAGTTTGAGACAGACATCTAGTCTAGGGGGTGGGAACTTAAAATTCTTAAGAAATTACATTAGTTGCATAGATCACCCTTGTATGTTTGGGGGGAAGTAGATGTATTGATAGGCAAACATCTTTGGTGATAAGCTTTTAATTGTGTTATCTATCTTATATG
>ML850234.1:9325-41464 GCA_009831015.1 Picea engelmannii
AATTGTTATTATATATGTAAAAATTATTTAAAATCCATGGAAAAATTCTTACATATACATCCATGGAAAAAATTTCAATTGTTATTGAACTATTGTTAATTTTTATTGTATATGGGACTAGCCACCATGGATTTCAAGAAACTATATATGATTTTGACTAAAGAGGGTCATGTATACACCCTTTGAGGCCTTAAGGAAAACCCCCCTTGAAATAGTCACGTCTCATCATATGGAGAAGTTATTAAAGAATTTCCACTCTATAATTATTTTATAATTTAATTCTATATAGCTCATGGAAATTATGATACACGAAATCAACCCAGACTTACAACTAGTCCTTAACAAAGATCATTATGTCTTTGAGACACCAAAATGTTTAGTTGTTAGAAAAAAAGGATTGTAGAGAAATAAAATGAAACAAATGTGGAAATAAAACACAGAATATACACAATACAATAGATTCATGTAGATATATGTGGTTCACTCAATGTAGGCTACATCTGGCAGAGAAATTTCTAGGTCCTTTCTTTATTATTATTTAACAAATGAATGGATACAACGTGAAACATACCCATTGTAGCTTCCTCTTCTTTCTCCCATAGTATCCTCGGAATAAAATATTCACTCACATACACAACCGCAATACCATTCCCCTATATAATAGGGGTTCCTTCTAGGGAAAAAAACCCTAACATAACTTGTACCATCATATCTACAACTTTATAATGAACGATCTATTTTGACTATGAAATTATAATATTTTACATGGTAATTTTCCAAAAACAATCTCTTCGAGGGTGTAGCCCCCAAACTCCTACTAGAGAGGGGATTGAAAATTTGTTTCCCCCCATACCTTGGACCCCCTCTGGTGAGAGATGTGGGAGAGAAGCCCCTCCACACCCACCATTAGGTAATGGGTTCCAAACATAGCTGAAACAAAGCCTCTAAATCGAAAATATAATCATGATCCACAACCAACATTACCCCTTTCTTGTGGAGGTCATGATCCGGATTTAGGAGCGGAACGAACTGATTAACATATTGAATCTAATAAACACAGAGATATGAAGAATACAAAAAATATAGAGCGAACAATATCTTCTATAAAATAATGAAATAGGCTGAAACTATAAAACTGCAGAACTGAAACACTTGGTCGAATGGTGGTAGTTATCTCTGAGAAGAGATGTGGATGTTGCGCGCATCCATCTGAGCATAATCCATTACAATGAGACTCTAGAGGCCTTTTTTAGATTACTCATGAATTCCAAAACCCTAGACATCCAAAACCTAACTACAGAAGGTGAAATGCCAAAATTCATGTAGGCCCTATGGTTAAGTTGGTGTAATTTGGTACCTCAACTTCCTAGGGTCGTAATTTTTTAATATGACCTTTGTTTTAGGCATGTGATAGCCCATTGGAAAGGAATTTCAGAGAGATACACATTACACCATCAAAATTTGACTCTATATATTGTTTGACTATTGAAAGCCAAAAAAAAAACAATTTTTAGGGTCTGAAAATGGCCTTGGAAGTACAACAAGATGTGTTGACATGTAAACATACAAATTAAGCCAGTTGGATTAGGAAAGAGGCCACTTATATCAACCTAGAGTATGTGTGGGGATTTAGACAGCCTCAAAAGTGTAGAATCCACAATTACAAAGCAGTACAAAAGAATGCATTGAACAAAAATTAGACATGAGGAGCTAGTTTGAATAGGTGGGTGGCCACCAATATCCACCTAGATCAATCCTCCCCCCTTAGGAATCAATGGTATCCACTACATTGAGTTCCCCCATCAGGTGAGGAAACTTCTATTGGATTTGGCCCCAGGTGAGCCACTTTCCTTGGTGTAGGAGTTGCCCTGAATTGACAACCTGATAAAGATGGATCTGTTGCTGGCGAGTGCCCTTGACCTATGTTTCCACTATATGATTAGTGGATGCTTGTTCCATGCAGTCAGGGTTGAGCTCTATTGGTGTCAGTTGTTCTATGATCTCAGAGGTGTCCAATAATGGTGCAAAATATGGTCGAACGAGGTCCACATTCAATATTGGATTCAAATAAAGGAAGGGTGGAGTGTTGAGCTCAAAATCATTTCTACCCACAACCTTGGTGATAGTGTAAGGCCCATAAAAAATTGGGCAAAGCTTTCGATGGGGCCTGGTGAGATTCTCCTTCTGCAAATGTAACTAGAATTTGTTGCCAACCTAAAAATGGTGTGGTACCTTGTGTTGATCATGGTGTTGCTTCTACTTAGCATTGGATTTATGCAAAATATCCCCGACCTATTGGTAGATGTGCTGAATTTTCTCAATGAATATGGTGGCTTTGTCGACCGTAGACTGCTCAGGGGAAGAGTCTATCTATGCGTTGGAAAGAGGAAGTGCAACATCAATGGGTCCCAAGGGTTGGAATCCAAGACCCACCTGAAATGGTCTATGGCCGATGGAACTATGGATAACCCTGTTGTAACTAAGTTGGACATATGGGAGACTCTCATCCCATGTACGTGGATTCTTAGAATTGTACATGAGTAGGATGTGCACAATAATCTGATTGACAACCTCTTTTTGGTCATCGGTTTGGGGGTGGAAAAAAGTGGATTTTGTGAGCTTGGTGTCCAATAGAGACCAGAGACTCAACCAAAAGGTGTTGAGGAGCCTGGTGTCTCGATCAAAGATGATGGTATGTGTTATCCCAAAGTGGACCCGCACTCATTCGAAGAATATATTGGTAGTATTTGTCTCTATGAAATTATTCTTATAGGCTGTGAGGATGGCCATCTTCGAAAACTTATCAACGACCAAAAACATGTAGTCATTTCCTTTCTTAGTTGATGAAAAACCAGACATATAATCCATTGGCATGGATTCCCAAAGCTTCTCGGGATTAGGAAGAGGGTTGTATAAGCCTTTCTTCTTGATGTTTGGCTTGGAAATGGCATAGGAAGTGCAAGATCTGATATACCTAATGACGTCGTGTCGAAGTTTTGGCCAATAAAAATGTTTTTGAAGAACAACCATAGTTTTGTCTACACCAAAATGTCATGCCACCCGACTATAGTGCGTTTCCCAAATCATCTTTGCACGCTCACTTGTAGGAATGTAGATATGGCCCTGGAGACATAAGAGTCCATCCTGAATGTGAAAATTAGTGATAGTTGCACCTGTACCAAAGAGCTGATAGGTGGTGGAGAAGTTTGGATAATATTGATAAATTTGGGGCCACTACGATGTTTCATGTTCATAGGAGGCCGACTGAAGAAGTCAACGAGACAATTGGAGATACCCATCTTATAATTGATGTTGAGATGGAACTGTTGCAGGTAGGTGTACCACTTCTAATGATGCTCATTCTACAATTTCCCCTGTGTCTGTAAGAAATACAGAGGCTCGTGATAAGTTTGTATGATCATCTCTTTCCACAAAATGTAATGTTTCCATTGACGAAAGGCTTGTACAATGGAATATATTTCCTTTTCTTAGATGGGGTATTTTCGAACAATATCAAAGAGTGTCACACTATGGTATGCCACCATATTCCCATGCTGAGTGAGAACTCATCCCACAACATAGTCAGATGCATCAATCTCAACCTCGAATGGTTGTTGCAGATCAGGCAAGGCGAGTACTAGAGATGAGCACAAGGATGCTTTAGATCATTGAATGCTTGTTGTTTCTCCTTCCCCCACACCAACTTGGCCCTATCACCACCCTTGGTCACCTAGCTAAGGGCCCATGCGATATGGGAGAATCCCAACATGAATCATCAATAGAAGTTGGCTAGTCCCAAAAATCTCCAAAGCTCGGTCAGTGTGGTCGGGGTTGGCCTGTCACGAATAACTTGGATCTTAGTTGGATAAATATGTACCCCATGTTCATCAACAATGTATCCCAAGTATTGGACCATGTTCATGCCAAAAGAACATTTTTCCAAGTTGGCATAAATCTTGTACTCTCGTAGAGTGCTCAAAACCTGTTGAATATGCCGCATGTTCTCCTCCCATGTTCTATTGAAGATGAGGGTGTCATCCAAATATACTACCACAAAGGAGTTGGTGAAGGGTCTCAATACATCATCCATCAATATCATGAAAGTGGTTGGTGCATTTGTTAAGCTAGAGAGCACGACTAGCCATTCAGAGAGACCTTGTTTATACTTGAAAGTTGTCTTCCATACATCAGTTGGTTCGATGGGAACATGGTGGTATCAAGACTTTGGGTAAATATTGTTGAAGAAATTTTCCCCCTTGAGTTGGGCAAGAAGGTCATCAATCCTGGGAATGGGCTAGCGGTTCCTGAATGTGATTTTGTTTAAGGATTTGTAATCAATGAAAAGTTTCCAAGTCCTATCCTTCTTCTGCACCAGTACAATCGGGCTTCCGCAAGGGAAGGAGTTGGGTCTGATGTGCCCCTTTTGAAGAACCTCTTAGATATGACACCTGATTTCATCATTTTCCATCAACAAGAATCGATAGATTGGTCCATTAGGTAGAGGTGCGTTGGGGGTCAGATCAATTGGATACTTGACTTGGAAGCGTGTTGGTACCCCTGTAGGTGAGGAGAAGATGTATCTATATTCTTCCATGATCCCATCCACTTTCTTCTATTGCAAAGAGAGTCATTATGTAAAGGCCACGGATGTGGCAGTGACCTTCTACTTACTGTGAGAATGGATCACAAAGAAGATGAACTTCCTAGTCTATGAAATGACCTTACTACATTTCTTAACAGATATTAAATAAATAACAGTAGGTGGTGCTACCTCTGGGATCGTGTTGTCTACATAAATTAATAATAACAATGTGGGGTATAGACTCATACACAACATGACGCTTCCACAAATATGGTTGTCCTAAAATAACATCACAAACTTCAAGGGGATAAATATCACACAATACCTCATCCTTGAAAGGCTTGATGTCATAGGGTAGATGCCACTGTTGGATGACACAAATATATCTTCCTTGGTGAAGTCAATTGATGGTGTAGGGATGTAGGTGTGGTGTCATTGACAGTTCTAATCGTGTGATGACCTCTGTTGAAATCAGGTTCCTCTGACTACCGCTATCGAAAATGAAATGAAGCTGAGCTCCCTTGACCCACATCTTCGAGTGAAAGGGGTGTTCCCCTTCCTCTGGTTCTTCTCGTTTGCTTGTCTAGACTTTGGTGGTAGCGAAAGTGGCATTGGGTTCAACATCTATAATCTACTTCACTCCTTCAGGATTTGACTCAGAATCATAATCAACCTTTGACTTGGAATCCTTCAACTCAACCACAAGGGATTGCTTGAAGAGAAATTATTCAGTGTTGTGCCAAGAACTTTTATGACACTCACACCATTTTCCTATGTCCTTATTCATCTTATCATTGCCCTTCTTGTGTTTTAGCTTGGACAGGTTGTCCTGAGGGTGTCCATATCAACTTGGTCCTTTTTTATGTGGGTTTGGGATGCATTTTCGTTGCTTTGGCTATGAGGGGTTTTTAGATCCAAGCTCTCTCTTTTTCTGCTTAAATTTATGCTCGATCTTGACATCATATCTATAAGTCATGCCTAATGAGGTGATGTATAGGAACTCCATTTATGTTTGAATGTATCTATGCAAACAACCATGATATTTGAGCACCATATGATGCTAAAAGTCTTTGATAATTAATTTGGTGCATAGGGTATGGAAAATATTGATGAAATATGGTATTGTCTGGTCCCTTTCTTGACGTAGGGTGGTCCATCTCATGTACTGGTCCTCGTAGATTCCAACAGGGTAGTATTTTTCTTTAGTGGCATTCTTGAAGGAATCCCATGTAGGGGCCACCACAAAAATTGTAGATTCCTCCATGACCCTTTTCTCAGAGTAAGTATCCCACTAGTCTTTAACATGGGGAGTGACCTTAAGGAATTCAAAAGTGATATTTTCCCTATCAGAAAAATTGTGGACCAAAAAATATCCTTTGAGCAAATTCAACCATTTATCTACAACATATGCATCTATCAGTCCTTCAAATAATGGAATATCAAAATTTACTTGTACCTTGAAGGGGGTTGCATGGTCACTTTATGAAGATGCTTCTCCTGTGGGTAGTCGTCGAAGAATCTATGCGAAGTTGTCATCATTTTATTGCTTTGTCGCACGAGGGATTCCTTGAGAAACATTTTAATAAGATCTCCTGCTCCATCATCTTAATTTTCGTCCCCCGTGAGTTGTTGTCGGGCACGACGCGACCAATACTATAATGGATTGATTGGTTCGAGTCCCAACTTCTTGTACCCAGATCTTGTTGAGGACATGGATGAAGAAACATAAATCAAGAGTAGACTACTCTAATACCACTGATCCAGATTTAGGAGTGGAATGAACTTATTAACAAATTGAATATAATAGAAACAGAGATATGAAGAATAACCCAAGTCTCAAGTGAATAATATCTTCTATTAAATAATGAAATAGGATGAAACTGTAAAACCGCAGAATTGAAACACTTGCTCGAATGGTGGTATCTATCTATGAGAAGATATGTGGTTACTAAATGCATCTGTCTGATTATAATCCATTACAATGATTCTCTAGAGGCCTTTTTGATATTACTCATGAATGCCAAAACCCTAGACATCCAAAAACCTAACCCTAGAAGGTGAAATGCCAAAATTCATGTGGGCCTTGTTAATGTTTAAGCCATTATTATAGATGTTTTCATTTCATTAGATAACAATAGAATAATCCAATATCACTCAGAAATACACAATCACAAGAGACACGGCATTTATCCTGAGAAACCCTCTAGGGAAAGAAAACCCAACAAAACTTCCTTAATATAGATAGCTAATAGAATGCCAAGAGATGTCTTAATCTAATACATAAAGTCCTCTCCCAGATATGTGCCATTCTCTTTCTCCTTCTTCTTTGGTAGTAGATCTGAACTTATCTCTCAAAATGAGCAAGTGAGTTGTGTCTAAGTGAGGTGCTAGCCTCCTTTATTTATACAAGTCTCGCACGTGTGAAGTGTCTCTTCACTAGTAGGGCCGACTTCTCAAACTAGGTGGGTAAAACCACCTTTATTATATTTTTAGGCCTCTTTAATATCTGTTAGGGATGAATTTTTATTCTGTCTATTACAATTGTCTTTTGACCAATCCGCAAAAGGGGATTTTGTCCTATTACAATACTGACATGATCAATCCACAATGGGGATCGATCCTATGAATAATATATCAATAATAATAAGAATACTCTTTGCAGCTACATTATTTCAACACTCCCCCTTAACAAGAAGGGTATTCTTTAGCAACATCATGCGAGAGAGAGAGGAAAACATCATCAACAACATCAAGTGGGTGAAAGGACAACATCATCAATATCATCTTGGACCACTGACTGATGTATCTATAAATCATCGGAAGTTTTCTTCATCGGCAGCATGGTCATTCTCAAAGGAATGCCATCATCATCTGCATCAAAATGTATTAGTATAAAAACTGATACATCATCCTCATCATAGCACAAGGTTGGCTCATCATAATATAAGACTAGCTTTACATCACAGTTGTCAAGCTAGAAGCTCAGTACTTGTCTCATCTCATCGTCTTGCTTTATGTCACAACACTCAAGATGGATTCAAGATACTCGTCCTGCTTTACATCACAACCAGTTGGTTGGAAGTAGGATACTAGATTGGATTTACGTCATAGCTATCCAGCTGGAAGCTCAGTTCTAGTCTCATCATATAATCTTGCTTTACATCTGACAACTAGGTCAGAAGAAAGTAACATCTCTTCTTGCTTTACATCTGACAACTAGCTCAGAAGAAAGGAACATATCATATTTCTTTACGTCTGACAAATAGGTCAGAAGAAAGGAACATCTCTTCTTTCTTTACGTATGACAACTAGGTCAAAAGCAAGGAATATCTCATCTTGCTTTACATTTGACAACTAGGTCAGAAGCAAGGAACACATCTCATCTTGCTTTACATCTAACAACTAAGTTAGAAGCAAGGAACACATCTCATCTTGCTTTTTCGTCTGACCACTAGGTCAGAAGCAAGGTAAACATCGTTCTTTACGTCACAACCATAAGGTCGGAAGAAGGGAATATATCATCATAGCAACTACTCCCCCTTTCGAGGAAGGTCCTTTTGGACTATTCCAAGCTTATCTCAGAAGTACTCAAACTTCACACGAGATAGGGGCTTGATCAACACGTCAACAACCTGTTCATATGTGCTAATGTACTAGATATTTAAGGCTCCTCTCTGTACCATTTCATGGATGTAATGATAATGGATATCTATGTGCTTCAACCTGTAATGGAATACAAGATTCTCTGTCATTTTTATGCAGCTCTGGTTATCACATAGAATCAAGGTTTCTCTCATCTCTAATTCAAATAGGTCGGTCAACAACTTTTGAAGCCATATAGATTTGAAGCTAGTATAACATGCAGTAATGTATTATGCTTCCGCTGTGCTGAGGGAAATACTAGATTGCTTCCTACTCTGCCACGAGATCATAGTTGATCCCAAACTAAGACATCATCCTGAAGTTCTTTTCCTGTCAGAAACACTTCCTACCCAATCTGCATCATTATATCCACTCAATGTGAAATCATGGTCTCCATCATAGATGAGACCATAGTCTATTGTACCTTTAAGGTACCTCATCACATTTTTTGCAGCCACTAGGTGAACAGGTCTGGGTTCTACCAGAAACTGACTCAAGGTGTTCATGGAAAAAAAAATGTGTGGTCTGGTGATCGTCATGTACATCAGTGATCCAATAATTTGTATATACAGTGTGGCATCAATCAATTCTAACAAAGTATCGACCAACATCTTCAGCTTCGATTCCATGGGTCTATTCATGGGCTTGCATTCCAACATGTCAAATCTCTTCAAGATTTTGACGGTATACTTCCCTTGGTTAAGGAAGATCCTCTGAAGACTCTAACATACCTCAAGACCTAAGAAATAATGCATTAGGCCAAGGTCTTTCATTTCAAATTCCGAGGCAAGTCTCTTTTTACATTCAGTGATGAGATTTTCTTCTCCAGTTAAGAATAAGTCATCTACATATAGTAGTAAGATTACTGGCTCATTATTCATGATTTTGAAGTAGAGATTTGAGTCTTTTTTACTCTTGGTAAAGCCTAAGCTCATCAAGAAATTGTCTATATGGCCATACCAAGCTCTAGGATCCTGCTTCAATCTGTATAAGTCTTTCTTCAATCTCCAGACATGAGAATTCTTGTCTTCAACATCAAATCCTTGAGGTTTCTCTATATACACTTCCTCTTCGATAACACCGTTTAGGAAAGTTGTCTTCACGTCCATATGGTGTATCTTCCACTTCATCTTAGCTGCAAGAGATATGATGGTTCTGATCGAAGTGTATCTAGCTACAAGAGAGAATGTCTCTTCATATTCAATGCCTTCCTTCTAGGAAAAGACACAAGTGAAAAACCTTGCTTTATACTTCTCAAAACTTCCATCAGCAACATGTTTTATTTTGAAGAGCCATCTAGAGGATACCACATCTTTATTCTTTGGTCTGGGAACTATTTCCCATACTTCATTCTTCATTATGGATTGGTATTCCTCTGTCATGGCATCTGCCCATTCTTTCCTCTGAATGGCTTCTTCAAAGCAGGGAGGCTCCTCTTCTATATGATCACACATCAAAGCCATATAACTGGAGAATGGCTTTGGTCTTTTCACCTGTCTCGTAGTTCCTTGGGGAACACTATACTTCTCTCCATATTGAATAAGCTCTCTAGCCCAAGCTAGCTTTATTTTATGGAGGATCATCATCTGAGGAGTTTCTTTCAATTCTACTATATCATGGTCTTCTATAAGTTCCTCATTAGGGAAAGTTACGACTTCCCTCACTAGTTATGCAGCTCTAGGAACCTCCCTCATTGCAGTATTGGGGATTATGGGTTCCTCTTCATATACCTCTTCAAGCTGGCATAGTTTAGATTTCTTGAGCATTGCATATTCATCAAAGGTCAAATCCTTACTGATCTCGATGTGATGTTGACCTGGTATATAGATTATGAAGGCCTTGTAGACCTCACAGTATCCCACAAATATTCCCTTCTTTCCTGAAGGGTCTAGCTTGGTTCTCTTTTCTTTAGGTATATGAATAAACATTGGATAGACAAATATTTTGAGATGTCTTACCTTTGGCTTCTTTCTGGTGAACATGTCTTCTAGTGTCTTGAGCCCAAGTGCACTATGGGATAATCGGTTCTGCACATAAACAACTCCCATTGATGATTCTTCCCATAAGAACATAGGAAGATCTTGATCATGTATCATAGTCTTCACAACTTCCATTATGGTTTTGTTCTTTCGTTCAACTACACCATTTTGTTGGGGATTATAAGGAGTAGTGAGTTCCCTCTTGATCCCAACATCTTTGCAGAAGTTCACAAACTATTTTGAGGTATATTCTCCTCCATTATCTGACCTAAGTATCTTGATATTTCTTTCAGAAAGGTTCTCTATCAAGGATTTGAATTCTTTGAACTTATTGAACACTTCATATTTATTGTTCAAGAAATATATCCAAGTTTTATGAGAATAATCATCAATGAATGATACATAATATACATACATGCTAATGGAGTATGATGGCATTGGGCCACACACATCTGAATGGATGAGTTCTAAGACTCTTTCTGCCTTTATGTCCGTCTTCGGAAACGGGTTCTTGACTTATTCCCTTGTGCACATCCATTGCATATGCCTTTATCGTCCCCTTTGAGTTCTGGTAAACCTGTCACCGCTTTGCATATGTATGGTAGTGCCTTGTAGGTTATGTGGGCTAACCTACTATGCCAAATTTCACATGAGTTGTCAATGGTGTGGGTCATGGCAGCCTCTAAGTGACCCTTTAGTTTAAACAAGCCATTTTATTCATTTCCAATGATGATTGCTTCATTTAAGGTTTCTCCCTTAGCCCACATAAGAACTTCTCCATCTATAAAGGAAAATCTTAAGCCTTTCTTCTCTAAAGATGAAATGGAGAGTAGGTTCTTCTTCAAGCCTGGTACATATAGTACTTTCTTCATTTTTAGTGAATTCCCTGAATTCAGTTTATGGTTTGATTCTCCCACTCCCTTGATGAGATATTGGTAATCATTACCAAGTCTCACTTTCGGAGAAAACTTCTTTTATGAGATACAAGAGAGAATGTTTCTTTGTCCTGTCATGTACTTGGATGCACCACTATAAATGAGCCAAGTGTCCTCTCCAGGTGTTACAGGATCTAAGAGGGCTGAGATCAAGACATGGTCTTTGATCTTCTCTCTTATCATCTTTGCGGGTGGCTCCTCATCTTCGACTACATAGGCATGGATCCTCTTATGTTTTCTCTTGTATTCTTCTCATCTGGCTGGAAAAAACTTCGTATTGTGTCCCATCTTGTCACAATGATAGCATTGTACAGATGAGTAGTCTCTTTATTTTCATTGTCCTCTCTTTTGAAATCTCCTTGGATGAGATTCTTTATGATTGAATTTATTTGATTGTTGAGGCTCTTTATGAGTCTCCTTTTAGAAGTAGGGTTTATTCCTTCCTCCTTTGGTGTGAATATCTAGGGCTTGATCATCATCCCTTGCTAGTAACTCTTCCCGATTTGTTACTCTTGTTTCTTCTTGGATGCCTTCTTCCCATAGACTGTCAAACTTCAGTTTCTCCTATCTGACACATATCATTTCGATAAAATCATCCCAAGGTCTTGTGAGACCATTTAGGACCGTCATTATGAGTTCATATTCATCTATGGTATCTCCAATAGCTTCTAGTTGTTATTTGAATTCTGATATTCTGGAGAAGTATTCATGAATCATTTCTCGTTTCTGGATCCTTGTATTCTTCAGTTGAGTTCTAAGATTCATCTTTCGTTTTATGTTATTTCCTTCATATAGTCTGGTCAAGGCATCAAACATCTCTTTTGGAGTCTTCTTGGATGACACATAAGGAATCAGGTGTTCTTTGATTGAATCTGCAATGATTCCTTTGGCCCTTATTGTGTCCTTTTGATGCTTTTCCTTTTCTGCAACATCCTCGGGTTTCGGTACTTCTTCTTTGATGAATCTTGCTAGGTCATTCTCTTAAAGAATGAGGCCAATCCTATTCTTCTAGGCACAAAATTTTTCCACTCCTTCTAACTTGTCAACAAGCTTAACACTTGTAGACATCTTTACCCAGAGCTAGGAAAATGACCGAAAAATGAAAGTGCTCAAAATCAAAAGCTGAACTTACCAGGAGGTGCACATGGCTGAGGCAAGTAGCCTAGTGTGTTTGGATCTGAGAAAATCCAACTTTTTCTCCTTCAGATTTGATCTTCGAATTTCTGGACTGATCCTTTTGGTACTTTAGTACTTCTGGTACTTCTGATACACTGGTTTTCTGGTACTTATGATACTTTGTGAAACTAGGGTTTCACTTTTCAGGAGATCCAACCACTGAAAAAGTGCGTTGAGAGTGCCAAACTGATCCTTAGGGGAGGGCACACTTTTCTAGATGGTTTTGGGGACAAAAAAGCTTCACCATCAAAAATACCTAATTTTCATGTATGGCAACAATGACGTTTTCCACTTGTGAAAGATGCTTCCTTCAGCTTGTCTCTGATACCATGTTAATTTTTAAGCCATTATTATAGATGTTTGCATTTCATTAGATAAAAATAGCCTAATCCAAGATCACTGAGAAATACACAATCACAAGAGACACAACATTTATCCTGGGAAACCCTCTAGGGGAAGAAAACCCAACAAAACTTACTTAATATAGATAGCCAATACAATGCCAAGAGATCTCTTAAGATAATACATAAAGTACTCTCCCAGATATGTGCCACTCTCTCTCTCCTTCTTCTCCGATAGTAGATCTGAACTTGTCTCTCAAAATGAGCAAGTAAGTCGTGTCTAAGTGAGGTGCTAGCCTCCTTTATTTATACAAGTCTAGCACATGTGAAGTGTCTCTTCATTGGCAGGGCTGACTTCTCAGAATGAGTGGGTAAACCCACCTTTATTATATTTCTAGGCCTCATTAATATTTGTTGTGGATGACTTCTTATTCTGCCTATTACAATTGTCTTTTGACCAATCCGCAAAAGGGGATTTGGTCCTATTACAATAACCAACATGATCAATCCACAATGGGGATTGATCCTATGAATAATATATCAATAATAATAAGAATACTCTTTGCAGTTACAATATTTCAACAGGCCTTATGGGTAAGTTGGTTTAATTTGGTACCTCAACTTCCTAGGGTCGTAACGTTTTCATACAACCTTTGTTTTAGGCATGTGATAGCCTGTTGGAAAAGTATTTCATAGAACTACACATTTCATCATTGAAATTTGACTCCTACAATTTGATTGTGGAAATCCAAAAAAAACAATGTTTATGGCCCCAAGATGGCCTTGGAAGTACGACAAGATGTGTTGACA
Organism: Picea engelmannii; assembly: GCA_009831015.1. Taxonomy (NCBI): domain Eukaryota; kingdom Viridiplantae; phylum Streptophyta; class Pinopsida; order Pinales; family Pinaceae; genus Picea; species Picea engelmannii. Next base: position 22,791 of record ML850234.1, read on the forward strand.
TGGAAACATATAAATTAATCTAGTTGGATTAGGCGAGAGGCCACCCGTATCCACCTCGAGGATGTGTGGGGCTTTAAGACAACCCTAGAAGTGTAGAACTCACAATTACAAAGCAGTACAAAAGAACGTGCTAAATAAAAATCGGACATGAGGAGCCAGTTGGAATAGGTGGGTGGCCACCAATATCCACCTAGATCAGAGAATGACCATGATATTCCCATGATTCCAAGAAGTCAAACATCAGAAGTACATCGTTATAGACACCCTTTTGCAAAAAATAATTAAATTGAAAAAAAACCATTTAGGAATTGTTGAAGGTCGGGGTCATATGTCCTAGTGAAAGACATTACTCATCATCAATAGTCATGGTGTTAAATAAGGAATTAATTTGGTGCACGTGTATTGATTTTAGGGATTGCAATGAGTGGATGACCAAGAAATTATTTCATATCCCAGTTATTGATGATCTCATAGATGGAATTTATGGACCCAAGTTTTTCACTAAGCTTGATATGCATTCAAGATAACTAGACCAAATCAATATGAAAGAGATATACATCCCTAAGACAAGATTTAGGGCACGTGAAGTTCATTATGATTTTCTATTGTTGTCTTTCAGTCTCTGTAATTCTCCATCCACTTTCCATAGCCTCATGAACAATATTTTCAAACCATTCCTACACAATTTTGTGTCGGTCTTCCTCAATGATACCTTGATGTATGTTAAATAATGAGAATCACATATAGAAAATTTCTATAAGTCCTTTCAACCATTGAGGCACAACCAATTATTTGTGAAGTGATCAAAATATGATTTTGGGCCTCCTTTGGTTGAATATTTGGGTTGCATTGTAAATCAAGATCGAGTATGAGTCAATCCTAAGAAAGTGGAAGATATGAAAGATTGTCCCCATCCCAAAACACTGAAGAAATAGTAGGGATTCTTAGGGATTATAAGATACTACAGAAAATTTGTGAAAAATTATGGTAAAATTGTAGCTCCCATAAATTCACTCCTTAAATATAATTCCTTTTTATAGAGCGAGGTGGTATCATAGGCCTTCGTTACTTTAAATGATTCCATGTGCACTACTATAGTATTAGCAATGCATGATTTTACTGAGAATTTTGTCTTTGAATGTGATTCCTCGATTCAATTTTTTGGAGTAGTCTTGATGCAAGAATGACTCCCCCTATCATTCACTAGTACATAGTTATGTCATTGCAAAATGGGAAAATCCACATATGAGAAGGAAATGATGTTTATCCTTCATGTAGTGGAAACTTGGCACCCATATATCATAGGGAGGCATTTTTAGATCAAGGATGAACATCATAGTCTAAATTACTTCCTCAAATATTGTTTTTATTTAGTAGAGAAACATAAGTGGGTCACCAAGATGATGGGGTATGAATATGATATCATATATAAGAAGGGTAGATATAATGTTGTGGATAATGCTTTATCTATACAATTTAAGGAGAATGGATCACTCCTTACCTTATCCTTACCAATTCTAGGATGGCTTGAGGAATCCCACATGGAATGGATACCAAACAATACATTAAGGTATCTCATCCAATGACTTTAGACAAATCCCAACCCACCCAAAGGTTATATATGGAAACAAGATACATTGTGGTATAAAGTGTGCATTGTTTTAGAAAATTATTTATCCCTAAAACAATGATTCTTAGAGGAAGTACATTCATCACTAATTGTAGGTCACTTTGAATTTCATAAAACCTATGAAATAACTAAGATCCCATTCTTCTAGGATGACATGAAAATAGATATCCAATATTTTATAGAATCCCATGACACTTGTGTTAATCTCTTTGCCTATTAAGGAGAAGAGATAACCTCATAGGATATTCTTATGAAAATACAAAGATACTCTCTTCATTTTTAAAAAGATGGTTTTGATCTATTTTTCACTTAGATAATAATCATGTAACTCATGGATAGATGTTTTGATCATTCACACATTTAATGCTTGGAAGTGGAACATCAAAATCACAGATTGAAAGGAAAAAAAATTAAATCATGAAGAGAGAATATTTTTTTGTACCGTTATACCACTTCCAATATCATGGCAAGATACAATGAAATATCTGAAGAAAAACAATACAACTGAGAGTAGAAAAACTGGTCCTTTTTTTAGAGAACTTTAAATGACTTAGAAACATTCATATCATAGGGATGTAAAGGAAACTTGTTCTCAATATTTCATTCCTAAACTATTGGATTACTGAGAGAGGGGTTGAATCAGTAATAGATAAATCTAATCCTTTTTAACCATAAAATGAAAGTGTTATATCAATGTAGCATTATCATATAATAGTTGCAGAGTAAATAAACAATGAACAAATGAGCAATCATACACATACACAGTACACCATTGTTTTTACGTGGAAACCCAAAGTGAGAGAAAACCACAGAATCATTTTTCTTATATGTCTTTAAGAATTATATTCATTAGAAGCACCAAATTCCTTTGTTTTCGAGTTGTAACTGGAAGGAGGCTCCAACCCCCTAGTTTCTCAAGCTACAACCTGAGGGAAGCTCCAACTCCCCAATTCTCTAGATACAACTAGAAGGAGGATACAACCCCCTATGTTCTCTGGCTACAACCGGAAGGTGGCTACAACCATGTATCCTTGCCCCATCCAACTGCTCTGAAATATAAGTAGAATGATGGAACCACTGTCACACTATCACTGTGAAATATATTGTTGTAAACTTGTACCAATAAACCTACATCAAATAACCTGTACCAATAACCTGTGCCAACATGTACCATACATCAACTTGTACCTCAATGTAGACCATAAACAAGCGCATCAACCATGCACCAAAACTGTATAAATAACCTGTCTAAACAACCTATCACAACAACCTACCTCATCAATATTATCAACTAAATCATATCTACTCACAAAGATCAATCACCAAGATAAATCTCAACCATATGCACAATATCACGAATATGTACATCAACCAAGCATGACACAACAACTCATAATCATCACCAAGATCAATATGTTATTCTAATAATATGCTAAGACAAGTATGCTACATCATCCATAAATCATGTGTCAACAATAATATTAACAAGTGCCTCCAATGATGTACTAAGCATGTACCAATCATGCATCAACTACTCATCAACTATGATTCATCAAGATGTACAAACATCATCAAATATACACCTTATGTATGTGTCAACTCATCAACTACTTGTCTCAACCCTATACCCAACATGTACCTCAACCAAAATCATTCATCAATTTCATCATCCAAATATGATTTGTGACTCTATAACAGACCTGTTGTATATGATCACATACCTTGTTGAATTCTGGCTTATTCTAGAGAGAGAAATTGTAGAGTGTGCTCCGAATGAAATATTTGTTCTGTGGATTTGAAAATGGTACACATAATACTATAGATTGTAATAAAACAAATAAATTTTGTCTTACTAAATTTGGATTTGTTATGAAGAAGTTATGACGTTTTTACCTGAAACACATGTTTTAGACTAGTTTTAGGACTAGCCACAAACCCTATTTTCCACGAAATGTAACTCCAAAAATACAAAAACCCACAATCTGAATATTTTATCAAAGCTACTTGGATATGTTTCCCCAACATCCATATTTTGAGATCAGAATCATTCTATAAAAAAAAATATTTCGAAAATGGTGAGATGACCTGTAAATAACATACCTTAGAAAGCATCATCAAAAGAATTTATCCTCCCTTGAATTTTTGCCTTATTTACTTCACCTTCCCTTTGAAATTTTCTTTATATATCCTTTAGTTACCTCATTCACTTGTATATATTCAATATGCTAAAGTGTGATTAAAATAAGAGATGCTTGCCTCTTATTTATACTTTTATGTAGCTTCCTCATGGGGTTAACTTTAAACCACTTTCCTTATTTTAGGGCTAACCCACTTCTAACCACGTGTCCACTTAGTAATTTATCCATTAAATTTATTCTGTATCCACTTTGACTTATAGTACACTCATCTCTTCAGTTTATTATTTAAATAAATATTTATACTTTACGTAGCTTCCTCAAGGGGTTACCTTTAAACCACTTTCCTTATTTTAGGGCTAACCCACTTCTAACCACTTGTCCACTTAGTAATTTATCCATTAACTTTATTATTTAAATAATTTATTTTGCATCCACTTTGACTTATAGTACACTCATCACTTCACTTTATTATTTAAATAATTTCTTCTTTGAAACCATTTTGACTACTTTGACCTTTTGGGGCTTCTAGATGATGTATGAGGGTTCTCCAACTTCACATGGCCATAACTCTCTAACCGTGAGGAGTTATGTGATGTTCCACATACCACAAGAAATGGAATGACATGTACTATCCATATAGAATAGTATTACCTTCAAATATATTAGAACTAATACAATTATACATCAAACAAAATTGGGTCCATTACCCAAACCTTTGTACTACTGGAATTTCCTACTGGACTTTGTTCAAGGGTTGACTTGAAGGATAACCAATACAAATAATCAACAATATCCCCATTTGGCATTGATGGAAACAAAATGACAAAATACTGAAGTCATGTCACTCATTCTCCCTCTGTGACCATCGCTCTCCTTGGAACCATGTTTATGCTCTCTTTCTCCAAGCATTTACCTTTGCATATGATAAATCTCTCCCCATTTTTCATCAATGGAAAATATATCTTTCCATCTGAGGTTGCTCCCCCTAATTGAAATCTTCCTTAAACTAATCTCCCAACCTAAATTTTCCTCTTTATGGTGATTCCTCGTGTAAATCTAAGACATATAAGATAATAATTCAAAAGCATTCATTTTTTATTAGAAATTACTCTGAGTCTTTGGCGAAGATACTCAAAGGCTTCCCATGGAAGTGGTTTTGTAAAGATGTTTGCCACTTGTTCTTTTGTGCCCACATATTCAACTTTGATGTTCTTCTCTACAACATATTCCCTTAGAAAGTGATAATTTATTGGAATGTGCTTCGTATTGGAGTGCATCACCGGGTTATTTGAGATACTGATGGCGATTGTATTATCACAATAGATTGAAATGGGCTCATCATAGTCAACCTGTATATCTATCAAAGTTTGTTTCATACATAGAACCTGTGTACAACATGTTGTTGCTGCAATATACTCTCCTTCAGCCATAGATAAAGATATTGATGATTTTTTCTTTATTAGCCAAGATACTAAACATTGACCCAAGTAGAACATTGCTCAACTAGTGCTTCGTCGGTCATAAATGAAACCATCCCAATCTGCATCAGTGTAGGAAATAAGTGAGAGATCCTTGACTTTTGAATAACATAACCCAAACTCTTATGTTCCTTTGAGATATCTGAAAATCCTTTTCACTGCAAAAACATGTGATTCCTTTGGTTTTGCTTGAGATCGTGCCACCGATCCAACTACTTGCATTACATCTAGTTTGGATGGTGTCACATATAGTAAGCTACCAATCATTGACTTGTATTTCCTTTGGTTTGTAGACTTTGAATCATCATATTTTCTCAACTTGCAACTGGTTTACATAGGAGTGGTAACTAGATTGCAATCTTCCATTCATAACTTCTTTATAATTTCTCTAATATACTTAGTTTGATAAATAAAAATTCCTTGGTTGATTTGACAAATATGAAGACCGAAAAAGAAGGATAGTTCTCCGAGTAATGAAATTTCAAATTCATTCTGCATATCCTTTGCAAATTTTTGGCTTAACCTGTCATCATTACTTCCAAAAATAATATCATCAACATAAACTTCAATTCAAATAAAGTACTATCTTGAGTTATCTTGATGTAGAGGTTGTCGTTTACACTTCATTTTCATAAACTTGTCTGCTATAGATATTTATCCATTCTAGAGTACCATGCTCTAGGAGCCTGTTTTATACCATAAAATGTCTTCTTCAATTTACACATATAATTTGTGTTCTCTGATAACCGAAATCCTTCTATTTCTTTGATGTAGACTTATTCTTCAAGATCCCCATTCAGATAAAATGATTTCATGTCCATATGATACACTTTAATATTCTTGGAGAATACATAAGTTGAAAGAAATAAGATTGCTTCCATTCTTGCAACTGAGGCAAATGTCTCTTCAAATTTTATTCCTTCAATATGTGCATATATTTTACATACCAATATAGATTTTTTCCTTGTAACATGTCCATATTCATTCAATTTATTTCTCAAAAACCACTTTGTGTCAATCAAAATCTTATTCCTTGGTCTTGGAACCAATTCCCAAGTGTCATTCTTCTATATTTGATCCAATTCTTCATCCATATCCTTATTCAATAATTCATCCTTGCTGGCCTCTTCAAAAAAAATTGGTTCAGTCGTAGATAAGAGTGTTAGGTTTGGTTGTTCTGGTAAACAAATTCTTCTTCTAGTCTAAATTCTTGCATCGTTGTTTCTGATAATCTGATATGAAGGATGATTATTCTGTACTCGTTTGCTAGGTGTATTTGGAGGCACTTGTTTAAATTTCTCTTCTACTTATGTACGATCCTCTTCATCCTCCCCTTCTACTTCTTCTTCATCTTCTACTTCTTGTTCATAAATTTGTTCCATTGATTCATTTTCTTCTTCCTTTAATTGTCATCCACATGCTTCATCAATTCTTACATTGATTATTTCCACAACTTTGTTCAACCTAATATTGTAACACTTGTATGATTTCCTTTTACTTGAGTAACCAACAAGTACTCCTTTGTCCACACGAAAGTCAAAATTTCTCATTCTTCCATCTTCTCTTTTGATGTAGCATTTGCTTCCAAATACTTTGAAGTGCTTCACATTTGCTAGTCTTCCTTTCCATAACTCGTAGGGAGTTTTGTCATTATTGTTTCCAAGAATTACTCTGTTTTGAATGTGAACTGATGTATGCACTTCATGTGTCCAAAAAATATATGTCAATTTCGAATCCATTAGCATTGTTCGAGCCATCTCATGTATTGTCATGTTCTTTCTTTCAACAAATCCATTATGTTGAGGTGTCCTCGCAACGAATAATTTCCTTTTTATTCCATGCATGTTGCAGTAGTCCATAAATTCCTTTGAAGTGAACTCTGCTCCATTATAAGATCTCAAACATTTGATTTTGAATCCATTTCATTTTCAACCATATCTTTGTAGACCTTGAAGTTTTCAAAAGCTTCTAACTTATTCCTGAGAAACAAAACCACAGTCATTCTTGTATAATCATCAACTAATAACATAAAGTATTTCTCACCTTGTAAACCCTTTGTTGTATTTGGTCCAACTAGATAAGTATGCACAATTTCCATTGGCCTTGTCATTGAATAATCCTTTGATTTGAACCCGGTCTTTGCTTGCTTTCCTTTTTGAAAATGCTTGCATAAAGTGTTGGTTGGTTTTGTGATCTGGGGCATTTCTCTAACTGATTCCTTTTTGTTAACTTTCACAAGGTTAACAAAGTGTATGTGATCCATTCTTCTGTGCCATAGCCAACTTTCATCTTCCTTTCCTATAAAACACTTTTCATTTACAATTTCACTTCATACATATATGTTGCTTGAAGTTATTGTAGTTGTTGCAATCAATTTTCCTGAACCTTCTTTTCTTATTTCGCACTTCTCTGAATCAAAAGTAATTTGATGACCTTGGTCACACATTTGACTTACACTTACAATATTATATTTCATATATTCTACCAGTACAACATTTTTTCCTTGGTATTCTTGTTTCCAATTTTGATTGTGCCTTTTAAAATGATTTTAGTTGAATCATCATTTTCGAAGGAGATTGATCCATCTCTTTCCTTTATTAATGTAATAAACTTGTCTTTATCACTTTCATGTGTTTTGAACAACCACCGTCAACATACAAACCATATTTCTTATTCTTATCTTGTAGAGAGAGTGTGCATTATTCATTGCTATATCAATTCTGATTTCTTATCCATGTTCTCTTCTGAGGTTCCTGTTTGTCACTGTTGTTGTTTTGTTCTGGTTCTCTAGGATGGATTTTCATTCTACAATCTTTAGCCATGTGTCCAAAGTTGTTTCACTTGTACCATTCCACTTCAATGCTCAATGATTCAAACCTATTGTAGCTTCTTCTCTGTGTTTCAATAGGCCTTCTTAGATAACCATTTTGTGTATAAATTTCAAAGTTTTTGATGTGCCTCCTATTAGCTCTGCAATTTACATCTTTATGTCCAAAATTATTGCATGTATAACATAAGCCAAAAAATATAGTTTGATACTTGGGAGTTGAAGATATTTTGAAAGGGGTTACTTTTATGAATCCTTCTTCTTCTCGAGGCCTGTTTGTTTCTATTGGTCATTGATTATGAAATTTGAGTCTTCTTGGTAGACGATTGTCCATGTAATCTTCCTTATAGGTCTTCCTATTATCTTTGAGTGTTTCTGCATAACGTTTTGGGCATGTCTCTGGTTCTATTTCTTTGGAGCTTGATCCCTTTTCTGTCTGATCGTGTCCAATTACGGACTTTCCATGATGAGGATTTTGACTGCTGATAATGCCATCCAAAAATTTTGATTTGTTCTACATATTTTTCTTTTGAATATCCTTTCTCAATGTGACAATCTCTTCTTCCAAATTTTCAATTATCCTCTCTTTCTTCTAATTGTTCTTTGAGTGTTTCTTCAATTCTTTTATCTTATTCTATTTGAACCTTCAATTTCAGGATGATTTGTTCTAGTTCTCATGTGACTTCCTTCTTGTCTAGTTCTTCTTGTAGCTTCTTTTTTTTCTTCTTTTCCCTTCTTATAACTTCTATGGCACTAAAAAAATCTTCTCGGTAGTCAAATTATACCTCTTCATATTCTTCTTCAATGTTTTGTTTATCAGAGTTTTCTACTTCCATGAATAAAAATATTTTTGTCTCACTTTCACTGACTTCATCTTCGTCTAATGAGGATATGTCTTCTTTGGTGCATAATATTTTATTGAAAGATTTCATTTTGGTTCTTTTTCCTTTATATATTTGTTTGTTATTTGAGCAATCTTCATCATTCCTCTTATTTTTATTATGAGGAAATTTGTTAGCAAAATGAACAATACCATAACAATTAAAACAAATCAATGGAATCTTACCTTTATATCTGCCATTGGTTCCCTTGTTCAATCTTCTGACAAAGTTGGCCACTTCTTCTTCATCATCTTCTGAGAAGTCACTGATGCTACTATGTTCCTTTTTATTTGACCTTTTGGATGCTTTGAAAGATGTTTTTTTTTTTTATATTTGAGTTTTCTTGTTTAGTTATCATTTTGTATGCTTTGAAGATTCCACGTAGTTCATCCATGCTTATTGAGTCTAAATATGATCTTTCTTCTAGTGTTGATATCTTAGGATTAAATCTCATAGGAAGATATCTTAGTACCTTTTTAACAACTACTGATTCTTCAGTTTCTTCTCGGGTAAAATCATGAAGATGGGTAACACTTTTGCTTGTTTTATGACAAAAAAAACTGTATTTTCACAAGTTCTTCAAATTCCGACATACAAAAGTATTTTTTTTATTTATAATTTCACTTTACAGTAAAAACAAAACTTGTGAATAATTTTTTTATATTTCTAATGATTATTTTTCAATTTTATTTTATCGAGATTTGATATGTCAATTTGACAATTGTTTAACAATATGTTCCTTAAACATGAAAGGAATGATAATGAGTTATTTTTTTCCACAACAATGTATCTATTATTAAACTTATGTTTTTAAGAAATGAAATATACTGCAACAATCTACATAGACTCTATTTTATTATGACTATAATTTTGAATCTAACGGATGAATATTATAATTTCTAGAATTTTTTTAAGTTGACCAAGATGAAAACGTTGCAGATTTTAAACACGTGTTTTTCTACACCTTGTATTTATCTTAATTTTTACTTAAAAGTAAAATCTAAAAATACCCTTTTGAAGAGAATAGTTTAACAATTATGAATATAAATTTTCCATAATTTTTTGTTGTGTATTTTTAGAGATATGGATTTTTCATTTCACTGAATCATAATCTCACCTAAAAATATTATGCAGTGATTTTTTTATAAAATTAAATAAAATTAGATAAAAACAATGAAAATGAAAACAAATTATACCTAATGAAAGAAGATTCAATTTTAAAAATGTTGGTATCAATTCTCAAACTAAATTCTGAGTATTTGTAGGAGTCCGCTACCTCCAAAGATGAAGTAAGATGGAGAGAATTTGCAGTTTCCTGCAAACAATCTCATTTTCAAGTTTTCGGCCGAAATATTCTTTCGGTCGAAACCTAGTTTTTAACGGAATCCGCTAAAAATAAACGTTTCGGCCGAAATATGCCTACCACAAGAAAATAATTCATCCAAAAAACATTGTACACGAATTTCAAGGGCACCGTTAAATTTAACGTGAAAATTTTCGGCCGAAAAATATTTCGGCCGAAAGAAACATTTGTTCGGCCGAAAAATTGCCACTAGAAATTTTGGAGACCCGATTGTCACGAAAGTGTTACCCAGATTCATGATTTTACCCTCTCCCAAGCATATGATTTCATTCATTGTTTCATCAACTCATAAGAATTAAATTGCAATATTCTCATCTTTCTTCATATTTAGTTGTTCGAATTGGCCTCTGTAAGTCTGAAGCTTTGTTTTTTTGAATTTTGAATCTCCTTCACAAATATTTTGAATTTTTTCCCAAATATATTTAGTTGATTTACAATGTACAAATTTGGTATATATCGATTCACCAAGACCATTCACAAGTGCATTTATGTCTTTGGAATTATGTTGACTCAGTTTCATTTATTTTTCATTTGTTGGTGGAACTGCTCGTTCTTTGTATCCATCTACTATTGATTGCCAAATTTCAAATCCATGTTCTTGTATATGTGTTTTCATCCTTCTGCTCCATAATTGATACTTTTTTCCATCAAACTATGGTATTTTGTTTTTATACATGTTGTTTCCCTCCATGATCTACCTTTCACTGGTTAAACTGATTTCTGAAGGAACCTCACTTTGGTACCAATTGTTAGATTACTGAGAGGGGGGTGAATCAGTAATAGATAAATCTAATCCTTTTTAACCATAAAATGCAAGTGTTATATCAATGTAACATTATCACCGAATAGTTTCAAAGTAAATAAACAATGAAAAAATAAGAAATCATACACATACACAGTACACCGTTGTTTTACGTGGAAACCCAAAGTAGGAGAAAACCACATATTTATTTTTCTTATATGTCTTTAAGAATTACATTCATTGGAAGCACCTTTGTTTGTTTTCCATTTATAACTGGAAGGAGGCTCGAACCCCCAAGTTTCTCAGGCTACAACTGGAGGGAATCTCCAACTCCCCAATTCTCTAGCTACAACTAGAAGGAGGATACAATCCCCTATGTTCTTTGGATACAATCGGAAGGTGGCTACAACCACCTATCCTTGCACCATCCAACCACCTTAAAATATAAGTAGAATTATGGAACCACTGTCACACTATCACTGTGAGATATATTGTTGTAAACCTGTACCAATCAACCCACACCAAACAATATGTAACAACATGTACCAATAACCTGTTCCAAAATGTACCATACATCAACATGTACCTCAATTCATACCATAAACAAGTGCATCAACCATGCACCAAATATGTACAAATAACCTATATAAACAACCTATCTCATAAATATTATCAACTAAATCAGATCTACTCACCAAGATCAATCACTAAGACAAATATCAACCATATGCACAATATCACCAAGATGTTCATCAACCAAGCATGAAAGAAAAATGCATAATAATCATCAAGATCAATATGTGCTTCTATTAATATACCAAGACAAGTATCCTACATAATCCATAAACCATGTTTCAACAATATTACTAACAAGTGCCTCCAACCATGTACCAAGTATGTACCAATCATGCATCAACTACTCATCAAGATGTACCAACATCATCAATTATACACCTCATGTATGTGCCAACTCATCAACTACTTATCTCAAACATGTACCTCAACTAAAATCCCCCATCTTTGAAAAAGGTACACATAATACTACATACTATTCTATAACCAAAAAAAATTGTCTTATGGAATTTGTCTCTATTATGAACAATTTATTGCATTTTTACCTAAAACACGTGTTTTAGACTAGTTTCAGGACTAGCCACAAACCCTATTTTCCATGGAGTGTAACTCCAAAAATACAATGACCCACAAGATGAAATATTTATCACAACTACTTGGATATGTTTCCTCAATTACCTCAAGATTTCAGGATCTGAATCATGTAATTTTTAAACCTATGAAGTAAAGCAATGCATATAGATTCTTAAGCAAAACAAAATTTAATCAATGGCTCATACACAAAGTACAAAGAGATTTTATACCGGAAACCCTCAACCGGGAAAACCTTTCTTATATTCATTATATGGAATTTAGCCATTCACCATACAATATATATACAATTTTTTTAGGTATTCCGTAGATACCAAAACCCTAATCCCTTAATCCGAGATTAATTTACAAAACCGCTAAAAATAGAAAAAAAATGCCCAAAAAAATCTGCTACGAGGGATTGTCAGACACAGTTGTCGAATCTGACGCACCCACACACACACATGCAAAGAATATAACACATACCCAACATTCTCCCACTTGTTGTTTTCTTTGCATCCATGGGTCCCAATATTATATAGTCAAGAATCCAAGGCAGCAATGCCCATTGTTACTCTACACCAGGAGAACTTTTCTATGCTTAAAGACTTTGTCAATGAATCTACAACATTATTCAAAGTGTCAACCTTTTCCAACAACACTTTCTTTTCCTCAACCATGTCTCTCAGAAAGTGATACTGAACATCAATATGCTTTGTTTTCGAATGATAAGTTGGGTTCTTTGCCAGGAAGATTGCACTCTAACTGTCACAATCTAATCTCACTGCTTGTTGTACCAACCCAATACCTGAACACAATCATTATAACCATACTGCTTCCTTGCTTTCATGAGTGGCTTCCATGTATTTAGCTTCTGTAGTTGAGAGTGCCACTATAGCCTGTCTTTTTCTCATCCAACTAATTTCTCCTCCAAATACGTTAAACACATACCCACTTGTAGATATTTTGTGATCCAGATCTCCAACCCAATCTGCATCAACAAAGCCATGTATGTCCACCACTCTATCTAATATTGGTCTTCCTTGGTAGCACAATCCATCATTTGTAGTGCCACGCAAATACCTGAAGACCCTCTTTACTGATGTCCAATTCTCCTTCCCTAGTTTTGACATATACCTACTCAAAAATCCCACTGCATGTGCAATGTCTGGTCTAGTATATACCATTGCATACATCAAACTGCCAACTGCACTAGCATATAGAACATGGGACATGTCCTCTTCTTCTTTGTGTGTCTTGGGACATTGATCTATAGATAAATTTACACCTATAGGAATAGGAACCTTAACCGATTTACTCCCATGCATATTAAACCTTTGCAATATTGTCTCAACATATTTTGTCTGATTCAACCAGAGTTTCCTATTTTCACGATCTCTTTTAATCTCCATTCCGAGAATGATGTTAGCAGCACCGAGATCCTTCATGTCAAATGAAGAGGATAGCTGGGATTTCACCTCCTTGATAACATCCATGTTATTTCCTACCAACAACATGTCATCAACATACAACACTACATAAATGAAGTGATTACCAACCTGCTTGGAATATACACAGTGATCATCCCTGCTTCTTACAAATCCCAATCCAAGGATGTATGTGTCAAACTTTTGGTACCACATCCTAGGTGATTCCTTCAGACCATATAGTGACTTATTTAGCTTACAGACCATCTCTTTCTTTCCCTTCACTACAAAGTCTTATGGCTGCTTCATGTAGATTTCTTCTTCCAGATCCCCATGTAGGAATGTTGTCTTCACATCCATATGTTCCACTTCAAGATCAAAAGAAACAACAATATATAAAATAAATCTAATAGAAGTTGACTCAGCAACAGGTTAAAAAATATCACCAAAGTCAATTCCCTCTACGTGGGAATAACCTTTTTCTACTAACCGAGCTTTGTATTTCTCCACTTTACCTTGTGCATTAAACTTCTTCTTACACAACCATTTGCTACCAACATATTTTCTTCCAGCTGGCAACTCAACTATATCCCATGCCTCATTATTATCCAAGGCATCCATTTCTTCAACCATGGCCTTCTTCCAAAGTTTACAATCCTCTGAATTCACTGCTTCCCTAACAGTTCTAGGATCATCATCAGTAATAGATAAAGAAAAATTGGAACATAAATCAGGTGGACTATACCTTTCTGGTTTCCTTTTATCTCTCACTGATCTCCTCAATATTGGGGTATGAAGTTCTTCTTTTGCTTCCTCTTCTTTAGATGATTCATATTTTGCATCATCCAACTCAAGCTCTATTTTCTCAGGTTCATCTTACATTGGTAGGAATTCATGTTTGGACACATCTTTTACCTCTCTGAACACAACATCTTGAATGTAAACAATCTTCTTGGTTTTTGGGTTCCAAAGTTTATAACCTTTCACACCACCTTTATAACCAATAAAGATACACTTTCCAGTCTTTTTATCCATCTTAATCCTATTTTCCTTTGGAACATGTACATAAGCATCACAACCAAACACTCTAAGATGTTGAAGAGAGGGTTTATTTCCAGACCATACCTCATGTGGAGTTTTATCATCCAACGCTGATGAAGGCGGTCAATTGGCCAGGTAACATGTTGTACCCACTGCCTTTGCCCAAAATTCTTGTCCTAACCCCGCACCGCTGAGCATGCTCCTTGATTTTTCCATCAGTTTCCTATTCATCCTTTCTGAAACTCCATTCTGCTGAGGAGTGTATGGAGTAGTCTTCTTCCTTTCTATAACACACATCTTACATAATTATTCAAATTCATTTCCAGAGAATTCTCCACCATTATCTGTTCTCAATACCTTTATTTTCTTCTATGTCTGATTTTCTACCAAATCCTTAAGCTCTTTAAATTTATCAAATACCTCAAATTTCTTTCTAAGAAAATAAATCCATGTGTTCCTTGAAAAATCATCTATGAATGAGACATAATACATAAATTTACCTAGGGATGGAAAAGGAATAGGTCCAAACACATCACTGTGTATCAAATCTAAGATACTCTTTGCTCTTGTAGCACCAGATGGAAATCTTACTCGATTTTGTTTACCATATATTCAATGTTCACATAAATCAAAATCCATAGTGCAATTAGACATACCTTCAACCATACCTTTACCATGTAGTGTTCAAAGTCCCTTTTCTCCAATATGTCCCAGTCTTTGATGCCACATCATGGTCCTCTTTCCAGGGACAATATTGATATTGTCTTCTTTATTTCTATGTTTAGGGAAAACAGAACTGTTACACCCATTAGTATAAGTGCTTCCCAATAAATTGTACAGAGTTCCACATTGAACTCCCCTCATCAACACCATTTCTCCTCGTACCATCTTGTAAGTGTTCTTTCCAAACACAGTATCCACTCCTGCATCATCCATATTTCTTATAGAAATTAGGCTCTTGGCTAGTTTTGGAATGTGAAGAACCCCATGAAGATTTCTAATCCTTCCATATTTTAGCAACAACTTAACTCTTCCACGTCCCAAGACTTTTATTTTCGATTCATCTCCTAGGACTACATCACCACCATCATATTTTTCATATTCAGAGAACCACTCCCTGTGAGGAGTCATATGGTATGATGCACCGGAGTCGATCAACCATACATCACGGTCTTCATGTGTACTTGTAGATTCCAGGTAAACATCACCTCCTTCTTCAATGTAAGTTTTTGCCTTTGTGAAAGAGGTACTATCAGATTGAAAGTCTAAGAAGGTTGAAAAACCAATGTATGTTTTAAACCTATGAAGTAAAGCAATGCATATATATTCTTAAGAAAAACATAATTTAATCAATGGCTCATTCACATAGTACACAGATATTTATACCGGAAACCCTCAATCGGGAAAACCTTTCTTATAATGCCCTTTTTTACCACACTTCCAACATTTCCTCAAAAATTTTCCTGGAGACTTAGATCTACCTATAGATTTAGATCTCCACCCCAAAGGCTTACCAAGGTTCATGTCGTGGGTACACCCTCTTACAAATAAAGCATTTTTGTTGTGACCATCCATGGTTTTTCACCTCATCTCTTCAAATAACAAGGATGCAACTACATCCTCATACTTCAATGTAGATTGAGTAGTACTACCTATTGCTACAACCAGATTATCCGAAGAGTCTGGCAAATAACATAACAAAGTAATGCACTCACATTCCTCTATAATCGTAATATTAATAGAGACAAGTTGACTTACCAGAGTATTAAAGGAATTTAGATGTTTTATCACAAAATCTCCATCTTCCATCCTAAGACGATACAACTTCTTTCGAAGAAACAATTTGTTTACCAGGGACATTGATTGATACAAATTCCCCAACTTATCCCATAGTTTCTTGGCTGTAGATTCTCCTGAGACATTCAACAACACCAAATCTGCCAGGAAGAGTCAAATAGTACTCCTTCCTCTTCTGTCCAACTTCTCCCAATCTTCCTTCGACATACCAATAGGTGGTGTACTAGTATTTTTTGCACTAGTAGGTTGTGTACCAGTTGTTTGTGTGACAGTAGGCTACATACCAGTAGGTTGTGTACTAGGATCCACAATGAGCCATTGTTCTTTGTATACAAGAAGGTCCTCCATCTTCAACTTTCATAGCTCAAAGTTTTTATCGTTGAACTTCTCTATCTCGATTCCAGAAGAACTTGCCATTCTTCTTTCTGCACTCAAATCACCACTGCAAAAGCTCCAACTAAACCCAGGTTTATCACAGACCAAGATAAACTTGATCTATCAAGACCGAGCCAAACCATCAACAACAAAGGTGTCCCTCTAAAGCCAAAAATGAGCTATGATACCACATGTAAGTTTTAAACCTGTAAAGTAAAGCAATGCATATAGATTCTTAAGAAAAACAAAATTTAATCAATGGCTCATACACAGAGTACACAAAGATTTTATACCGGAAACCCTCAACCTGGAAAACCTTTCTTATATTCATTATATGGAATTTCACCATTCACCATACAATATATATACAATGTTTTTATGTATTTGGTAGATACCAAAACCCTAATCCCTTAATCCTGGATTAATTTACAAAACAACTAAAAATAGCCAAATCCGCTAAAAAATAGAAAAATCCCTTAATACAAGGGATCATCAGACGTAGTTGTCGAATATGACACACCCACACACACACGTGCAAAGAATATAACACATACCCAACAAATCATTCTATAAAAAACATCATTTCAAAAATGTTGAGATGACCTGTAAATAACATACCTTAGAAAGCATCATCAAAAGAATTTATCCTCCCTTGAATTTCGGCCTTCTTTACTTCACCTTCCCTCTAAAATTTGTGTTAGATATCCTTTGGTTACCTCATTCACTTGTATATATTCAATATTCTAAAGCGTGATTAAAATGAGAGACCCTTTCCTCTTATTTATACTTTTATGTAGCTTCCTCAAGGGGTTACCTTTAAACTACTTTCCTTATTTTAGGGCTAACCCACTTCTAATCACTTGTCCACTTAGTAATTTCTCCATTAACTTTATTATTTAAACAATTTTTTTTATATCCACTTTTACTTATAGTACACTCATCACTTCACTTTATTATTTAAATAAATATTTATACTTTTATGTAGCTTCCTCAAGGGGTCACCTTTAAACCACTTTCCTTATTTTAGGGCTAACCCACTTCTAACCACTTGTCTACTTAATAATTTATCCATTAACTTTATTATTTAAATAATTTATTTTGTATCCACTTTGAATTATTGTACACTCATCACTTCACTTTATTATTTAAATAATTTCTTCTTTGCAACCACTTTGACTACTTTGACCTTTTGGGGCTTCTAGATGGCTCATGAGGGTTCTCCAATTTAACATGGCCATAACTCTCTAACTGTGAGGAGTTCTTTGATGTTCAACATACCACCAGAAATGGAATGACATGTACTATACATATAGAATAGTCTTACCTTCAAATATACTAAAACACATACCATTATACATCAAACAAACTTGGGTCCATTACCCAAACCTATGTGCTACCAAAATTCGCTACCAAAATTTCTTCAAGGATTGAAATCAATGAAAACCAACCCAAATAATCAACATAAACATAAGTATGAAACCAAAAAATTTATGAGCCCCCAAGATAGATATTTGTGGGATTTCAAAAATAAATACAAATTCACTATTCTATATCAAATAAAATGTGTACAATAGATCGGGACTACACAATATTCATGATATTTAAAATAGAAATAGAAAATGCATTCTCCCTATTGGGATAGGATGGGGATCTCGTGGATAATATATTAAGTAGGGACAACCTGAAAGAAAAAAAGAGGTAGTTAGAAATCAGTCTTGCAAACAACAATACTTGAATGACAAGACTAGATTATTTTCAAACTGATAAGGAAGAAAAGTAATGGAGGTGCTTCATACAAATATTGTACTCACAAAAATGGAAGCAGAGAATGG